>JARYGA010061039.1:0-120831 GCA_030545235.1 Helianthus tuberosus
GACCGAAAGACCATATGTCACTATGTAATTATCCGACCCATTCTAACCTTACACATTTTACTACCATTTAATTAATAAACCTATGGCGCCTTATGCCCAACATCCGAGGCTTGTTATCACCCGCATTTCTTACCAATTTCATGGTTTAATGCCTTTGTGACTATTATCGCCATTATCGTCTACTAGAACGTTTAAAACTAAATTTTCACAACTAATAGACCCTTTGGCTCATCTTGTGGAATCATCCACTTATGATGACTACCAATTGGTTCGTTTACTATACTAAGTCTATTAATTCACATACAACCATAATCAATATAAATTCAACGCAGATTTCGATTCAACAATAAGATTTATAAAACTTATCAACAACTGACTTATTGTAACCAATCAAGTTACGTACCTTCAAAGTAGACCTTTCAAACGTGGTTCGCCACCCGCTTGTCCGCTTGACGCTCCCGCGCCCGTTCCTATAGAGTTCATATATGATATGTTTAGAACTCTCTTTAAATCATAATTCGCATAATACACCAAAACATCTTGATTATGCGTTTAACTTGGAAATTTCTGTTTTTAAGCCTTCATAGAGGCATTTCAACAAACACTTCATGGGCAGATTTTTACAAGATTAAACATCAACTCTCTAGTTTATCATTTAGCCCTAATTTCACATCATTCAACCTTTTTACATGATTGATAACTTCAAATTTTCTAGAATCACTTCAAAATTGCCAAATTACACTAGATTAACAATCTATTTCCTAGTGTTTATCAATTTACACATAACCCACTAATCACCTACAATGGTGTTCATGGATTCACCAAAATTTCTTATGATTTCAACTTCTATTGGTCTAGGGTTTGTCCCTAGACACTATAGTTGTTCCTTAATCATCATAACATACACATGCAACCCTAATTTCAGATTTTTCCCAATTCATGAGAATTTCAAGTTGAGAGATTTATCAAAATTTTACATACCTTGTGATCCTCTTGTGATGAGGATCAGTAATTTATGCCTTAATTTCGACTTCAACTTGGATTAAACCTTCAATTTGCAAGATTATTGAAGTTTTAGGGTTTTGGAAGAGTGGGGATCGCCCCTGCCTTGCTTGTACGACCAGACACCTCCTTTTGGGGGTGTTTGGTTTGTTTTATTTGTTTATTAAAAATCAAGTTTCAATTGTTACAACTTAAGCCCCTCCACTTTGATCAACATTTAATTTAGTTGCTTTTAACCCTACTTTAAGTTATTTCTAGACTTGTAACTAACTGGATTAAAATTCCTTGTTAGTAAATTCTCGCTTGTTTATACTTTATAATTATATTATAAAGTTTTATATTTTCGGGGTGTTACAAGTCCACCCCCCTTAAAAGGGTTTCGTCCCCGAAACCGAAGTACGTACCAAATAACGTAGGGTGAAGACGTCGCATCTCCTCTTCGGACTCCCACGTAGTGTCCGAACCTTTCCTATGCTCCCATTTGACCTTGACTTGATTAATCACCTTGTTCCTCAAACTTTTCTCTTTACGATCTAAAATCGCAATTGGTTTTACTGCATAGTTGAGGCTGTTATCCACCTCAATATCATCGTAGTGGATACGAGCAGTTTCGTCGGCCAAACATTTTCGGAGATGTGACACGTGGAATGTGCTATGAATCCCACTCAACTCCTCGGGTAATTCGAGACGATAAGCTACCTTACCAACCCGTTCAGTGATTTTGAATGGCCCAATAAATCTCGGGCTTAGTTTTCCCCTTTTTCTGAATCTAATAATGCCTTTCCATGGGGAAACTTTTAGCATAACCATGTCGCCAACCTGAAATTCAATTGGCCTATTTCTTTTATCCGCATACGCCTTTTGCCTGTCCTGAGCCGCTTTCAAGTGTGCCCGAACCATGTCGATTTTCTCATTCGTAGCTTGGATTATATCAGTGGGTGCTAGCCCTCGTGGACCCACTTCTCCCCAACATACCGGAGTTCGACATTTTCTGCCATATAACAGTTCATACGGGGCCATCTTAATGCTCGCGTGATAGCTGTTGTTATATGAAAATTCGACCAAGGGTAGATAGACATCCCAACTACCCCCGAAGTCAATAATGCAAGCCCACAGCATATCTCCCAACGTTTGTATTGTTCTTTCACTCTGCCCATCCGTTTGTGGATGGTAGGCGGTGCTAATGAACAATTTAGTTCCCATTTGTTCTTGAAACCGAGTATCTTTGTCTGACACAATGGATATAGGTACCCCATGCCGTGCTATGATTTCATTGGTGTACACCTCCGACATCTTTTCGGATGTATAAGTCTCACGAATTGGAATGAAGTGAGCGCTTTTCGTCAGTCTATCTACAACTACTCATATAGCATCAAACCCGCGGTTAGTTTTGGGCAATTTGGTCAACAAATCCATGGTGATTTGTTCCCATTTCCAAACCGGAATTTCCAACGGTTGAAGTCTACCGTATGGTTTTTGGTGCTCTGCCTTGACTTGTAAACATGTCAAGCATTTTTCTACGTTCTTCACCACATCTCTTTTCATCCCGGGGCACCAATAGTTTTGTTTTAAATCATTGTACATTTTGGTCGCTCCCGGATGAATTGAATATCGGGATTTATGAGCTTCATCAAGTAGAAGCGCCTTCACTCCACAAGTATTTAGAACCCATATTCTCCCGAATCGAGTCTTCAACCCGTTATTCCCATCCGTCAAATCTTTCAACTGACCGATTATTCTTTCCTTCTTCCAATTCTCCTCTTTTACTGCTTCTAATTGCGCCTCTCGAATACGTTCAAGTATACCTGAGGTCACCACGAGCTGCATCGACCTTACTCGTATTGGGACATAGTCCGCTTTTCTGATCAGAGCGTCCGCTACCACATTTGCCTTTCTGGGGTGGTAATGTATTTCACAGTCGAAATCTTTCACCGTTTCTAACCATCGCCTTTGTCACATATTTAACTCCTTCTGATCGAAGAAGTATTTTAAGCTCTTGTGATCGGTGTATATGGTGCACTTTACCCCGTATAGGTAGTGTCACCATATTTTTAAGGCAAATACCACCGCAGCCAATTCAAGACCGTGCGTGGGATATTTCTTCTCGTGTATCTTCAATTGTCTCGAGGCATAAGCTATAACTTTGCCCCATTGCATCAAAACGCATCCGAGCCCTAACAGTGAAGCATCCGAATAAACCACCATATCTTCGACTCCGTCCGGCAATGTCAGTACCGGAGCTTGAGTTAGCTTTTCTTTTAGCGTTTGAAACGCTTTTTCTTGATCGACACCCCAAATGAACTTCTCTTTCTTTTGGGTTAGCTTTGTTAGCGGTGACGCTGTCACACCCCTTTCTGCGGCGGAAGCACGAGGTGTGATCATGAAAGGTTCTCATTGCATACGAAGAGTAAACATACCACATGCTCGTAAAATAACATCAAATGCCATAATTTGAAAACATAAGTTTAGCGTTTACATCGCTAGACAGCTTAAAACATTGTCTCAAGAGTTTACAACTTTATTTAAAGTTAAACACAAGCGACATCAACGAGCATGGGTAAGACCGCGCGCACATCCACTTCTAGTTACCTGAAATACATGTGAGTTTTGGAAAAACGTCAACATAATGTTGGTGTGAATTCATGCAGTGATTGTTTTGAATGTTTTAAATACTTGAATGGAAACATAGTATGTAACTTGTAGATTGTATGAATGTTTGAATGTGACTTGTAAAACGCATCTATAACTGAGTACTATGAATGTTTGAATGTATTGACAACACATATCTGTAATCTCCTTATTATGAATGTTTGACTGTGTGAGATCGCTAGTGGTTTGCAAGGCCACTAACATATGTCACGACATAGGAAGCCACCAAACCTAGGCATTTTTGTCGACTTTGACTGAGACACAGAAGCACTCATTGGTAGAAGTAGGCCAAGAGTGGGGTTGCCTGAAACCCATTAGATCTAACCTTTTGTTCCGCGGTCTGAATGTATACGTTGATTAATGGTGCTTATGGTGCCCTATTCGAGACATGATCTAGAATGTTTCACTTGAATGTTTTTGTACTCCATCATACCATATGTAAACAATGTAACATTTGTAACATGTATTTCACCCCCGAAGTTATAAAACCAAAAACAGTTAAAGAAAAGGGGGAGCATGAACTCACAACTTTGCGTTCCTTGCGTCGTAAAGCTTCACCGGATTTGCTTATAGTGCGTCGTGACCTAAACGTATTTTATTATCGTTAGTCACTAGACTTGTATATGTTTTCTTGTATTTTGCACCCGAATTATGTATCTTGTATGTTGTACGTGTATTTTTGTGTTTATACTTCTCATGAGTATTTAGTGTACTTAGGTTATAACATCTTTAGGGTAATTTATCTAGTTCACAAATTTATCATAGAATCACGCAGGCGTTTTACTTTGAAATATATATTCTGAATATATATTTAACAAGTTTCGTTTATGAAAATCCACTTCCGACACTTGGTTATTTTGTAATAAAAACCATGGCGAAATGTATATTTTGGAAAACAAGTTAAAAATGTATTTATAACACTCGTTACCAAAAAATATTTCTAAGTGTTATATTTCTAGAAGAATTTCGCCAGAGTTTCCTCTGTAATTGGAGGTGTCCACGCTTACAAGCGTATCCGTTTCTTTTGCAAAATCATTCAATCAGTTCTCAATTAACCAACCCGACATTCAGACATGCAAAACACTACTTATAATATTTCAGCTTTAGTAATCAAAACTGGACTGTTTTTAATCATTTTATTAAAATAGTTATCCTTCTCCAAAAATTACGAAATTTTTACAGAATGTCACGTACGTTCCAAATTTTATTGTGTAAAAATTTCGGGGTCCAGTTCATTACCAATATTTTATAATAAATCATCTACCCGACTGCAATCAGATTTGTTACTTTCTGATTGCAGTTTACGGAAAAATTCGCTAAAAATTAATCGTAAGTCCGATTGACGAAATTCCAGTGGGTGAATTACGGCGACAACAGTGACCATCTACTGTAAAAATTTCATGAGCTAATTCTACTCGGTTTTTAAGCTATGACTCCGTATACAACACACTTTTTCAGCAGAAAAATCGCAGCTTGAGCTGCTGTTACAAAACGGCACTTTAAAAATAGTAAACGAAGTCCAAAAATTATGATTCTAGTGCCATTAGAACCGTATTTCATAGTACATAAACCTAGGCTTCAGAAAATACATTTTTCGTTCCTGTTACAGCCAGTTAAAGTCTGTTAAAAGTGCAAGACAGCTTGCTGTTTAGGGGTTAATTGTTACTAAAACGCGTCAACTATTGTTCTAACGACGGGTTTTTGAGAAAACAATGATCAAACAGGCTTTGATGATGATCCATCTAACTTTTACTATCATGCAATACAAAATCAACTTGGTTTATACACCCATATCTTCTCTTATCTCATGTGTTCATCTTATGTTCATGATTTTATGTTATGTTCGATTAGTGTCTTATATTTTCAGCCATTAAACCATATATTAACCATCATAAACAAGATCAAGAGGATGATTAGAGACACTTACTACTAGCACAAGGCTAGGGAAGAAACAAGTTGCAAATTAGGGGAAACAAAGAAGTCTAGAAGGGTTCTTGCACTTCCGAAAGCACCGAGCTTCCTTGTAAGATATCTTGCACCCTTGTAAGTATGAAAAATGGCTAGATAAAACTTGATGGAGTGGCTATGGTTGTGATAGTGTTCAGCCGAGACCAAGCAAGAAGAAAAGAAGGTTTGTGATATTTTTAAGGTTTTGAAGGAAGTGAAAGCATGTGCATGTTGCAAGACCCAAAATGTGCTTTGACTCCAATGTCTACAAGATTCCAAGCATGGTCACATGTTGGGGGAATATTTGTGGAGCTCAAGACTTGGGGTGTGGGATGCTTTTGTTGACCAAAAAAAAACTCGGTTGGGGGGGGTGTATTTTATAAAATTTGGTGATTAGTGGGTAAGTAAATTGGAGGTAAAGGGTATTTTCTAGAATAGTGGGTGTATGACATGTTTCTATAGTGTGTGGGGATTTATTGTGACCATAAATAAATAAGAATGATAAAATAATATTTCTGACAATATTTTGGTGTCCCGGGTAATGTCCGGTTGTTCGGTTGGATACCGGTTCGTTAAAGTGCTAGATTACACTTTTTAGTGTCTTTTAAGCACCTTTTTGTATCCTTTCAATTCCCAACACTTGGGGAAGTATTCTGGATGATAAAACGAAGTTTCTGCATAGTATTCATGTGTTTAAATGCTAATTAGGGCTGAATTATATAAAATTCTGCACTTAAAGTGCGTTTCGGGTGCTCTTTAGTGCGTATTTTAGCTTCCGTAAGGTATATATGTAAACCCTTGTATATATTCTTGGGCTTTAATGTATTCTAGTTGTTGGACCTACACCTAGGCTCCAATTTTATTGCCTGATTGTTTTCTGCAGTTCTGTTGACACAGTGTGTCTTACCGGTGAGTTTACTAGTATTTCTGACGCAACGCTCTCGTTTATACATAAGCAATATTTTGTAGTACACAACGTGCATGAATTCACTTGTTTAGCATGTAATTAGGCATTGCTGACAGTTAAGCACATAATTGCAGTCATTAAATAATAATTAAAGTGTACGGAAATTACCGGTTTCGTGCCAGTTGTCACAGTCTCCCCCCGTTAAAAGAATTTCGTCCCGAAATTCAGACTGAACTCACTCTCGCTGGAGTTTTTTTGAATAGGTGGGGATACTTTTTCTTGAACTGGTCTTCACGTTCCCATGTGTACTCGGGTCCGTGCTTAGAGCTCCAACGTACTTTGACAAGCTTCACACTGCTCCTCCTGGTCTTGTTGACTTTCCAGTCGGTAACCTCAACGGGTTGTTCTGTAAATCGGAGGGCGTCATCAATATGCACTTCATCCATCGGGATGATCACGTTTTCTTGTGTTGGACTCTTCTTCAGGTTGGATACATGAAACGTATCATGTACTCCATTAAGTTCTTCCGGTAACTCCAACTTGTATGCTACGGTACCAATTCTCTTCAAAATTCTGAATGGTCCGATGTATCGTGGATTCAGCTTTCCACGCTTTCCAAACCTGACTACGCCCTTCCATGGTGAGACTTTTAACAACACTTTGTCTCCCACCTTGAAATCTACCGATTTTCTATTTTGATCAGCGTAGCTCTTTTGTCGCTCTCGAGCCGCCTTAATGCGCTCTCGGATCTGCGCAATCTTGTCGGTTGTCTCTTGTACAAGTTCAGGACCAACCATACGTTTATCTCCGGCATCTGCCCAACATAAGGGCGATCGGCATTTGCGGCCATACAGAGCTTCGAACGGCGCGGCTTTTATGCTCGTATGATAACTGTTATGGTAGGAAAACTCAACTAGAGGTAGATGAGTATCCCAGCTGCCGCCTAGATCCATGACACATGCGCGAAGCATATCTTCTAACGTTTGTATAGTCCGTTCGCTCTGGCCGTCTGTTTGCGGATGGAATGCCGTGCTCAGATCTAACTGAGATCCAAAGGCTTCCTGAAATGATTGCCAGATTCTTGAGACAAAGCGTCCATCTCTGTCTGAAATGATTGATATTGGCACTCCATGACGTGCCACAATTTCTCTTAAGTATATCTCTGCCAGCTTTCCAGTGCTATCCTTCTCTCGGATTGGTAGGAAATGCGCAGACTTCGTTAATCGATCGACGATCACCCAGATCATATCATGCCCTCTCGGGGTCCTGGGTAATTTTGTTATGAAGTCCATCGAGATTTGTTCCCACTTCCACACGGGAATCTCTGGTTGTTGTAATAGGCCGGACGGTTTCTGATATTCGGCCTTAACCTTAGCACAGGTTAAGCATTTTCCAACATAGACAGCAACGTCGCTTTTAAGTCTCGGCCACCAGTAATATTCCTTCAAGTCTTGATACATTTTGTCCGATCCTGGATGGATCGAATATCTCGATTTGTGCGCTTCATCAAGGATGACTTCTCGAATGCCACCATAGAGCGGAACCCAAATACGCTTTTTAAAGTATAAGGCTCCCTCTTCATTTGGCACCATATATTTCAACATACCTCGCAGGTATTCAGCTTTACGGTTTTCCATCTTAAGGGCTTCTTGTTGTGCATCACGAATACGTGCAATGAGGCTCGTTCGAATCGTCATTTCCAATGCTCGAACCCTTAGGGTCTTAACCCTTTCTTTTCGGCTTAGTGCGTCTGCTACAACGTTTGCCTTTCCAGGATGGTACTTAATCTCACAATCATAATCGTTCAGCAGCTCGACCCAACGTCGCTGGCGCATGTTCAATTCCTTCTGATCAAATATGTGTTGTAGGCTTTTATGATCTGTGAAGATCGTGCATCGAGTACCATATAAATAATGTCGCCAGATCTTCAAGGCGAATACCACTGCGCCCAACTCCAGGTCGTGAGTGGTATAGTTTCTTTCATGAACCTTCAATTGTCTTGAAGCATAAGCGATGACTTTTTGGCGCTGCATAAGCACGCAACCCAAACCTTGTCGTGAAGCGTCGCAGTATACCACGAAGTCTTCAGTGCCTTCGGGTAATGATAGTATCGGTGCATCGCATAGCTTGTTCTTAAGTAGCTGGAAGGCTTCTTCTTGTTTGTTACCCCATTCGTACTTTTTGTCTTTCTGTGTAAGCGCAGTTAGCGGTTGAGCTATCTTGGAGAAATTCTCGATGAACGGCGGTAATAGCCCGCTAAGCCCAAAAATTGTCGAACTTCGGTTGGGGTCTGGGGAGCTTCCCAATTCTTTATTGCTTCTATCTTGGACGGGTCTACATGAATGCCCTTCTCATTCACAACGTGACCAAGAAATTGTACTTCGCGAATCCAGAATTCGCATTTCGAGAACTTTGCATAGAGTTTCTCTTTCCTCAGTAGTTCCAGAATGGTTCTGAGATGTTTCTCATGTTCCTCCTTCGTTCGCGAGTAGATCAGGATATCATCGATAAATACAATCACGAATTTATCGAGATATGGTTTGCATACGCGGTTCATCAGATCCATAAATACTGCTGGCGCATTTGTCAGTCCGAATGGCATCACAAGAAATTCGTAATGCCCATATCGTGTTCTGAATGCGGTCTTTGGTACGCTTTCTTCTTGGATTCTTAGCTGATGGTATCCGGATCGAAGGTCGATCTTGGAATAGTAGCTTGATCCTTGAAATTGATCAAATAAGTCATCAATCCTCGGTAGTGGATACCGATTCTTGATCGTGAGCTTGTTCAGTTCTCTGTAATCGATACACATCCGCAGTGTTCCATCCTTCTTCTTCACGAATAATACTGGAGCTCCCCAAGGTGAAAAGCTTGGCCTTATGAATCCTTTATCCAACAACTCCTGGAGTTGTGTAGATAACTCTTGCATTTCGGATGGTGCAAGCCAATAGGGTGCCTTGGCTACAGGAGCGGCTCCTGGAACCAAGTCTATACGGAATTCGACTTGTCGTTGCGGAGGTAGTCCTGGCAGATCTTCGGGAAAAACATCAGGGAATTCCTTCACCACATGAATGTCTTCGAGTTTCGGCTCCTCGGCCTTCTTGTCTATAACGTGTGCTAGGAAAGCGACACATCCTTTCCTTAAGCACTTCTGTGCCTTCATGCAACTGATGATTCGAAGAGGTGCGTCTCGTTTTTCTTCATGCACGATGAGAGTTTCACCATTCGCTAAAGGGATGCGAATGATTTTCTCATGACAAATAACTTCAGCTTTGTTCTTGGACAACCAGTCCATCCCGACTACTACATCGAAGCTACCCAATTGAATAGGTAGGAGGTCAATGCTAAAATTTCGTTCGCCCAGTTCTAATGTGCAGCCTCTGACAACTTCGCCCGATTCAACAATTTTGCCATTGGCTAGTTCTATGGAATAAGGAATTTCTAATCTACTAGATTCTATTCCGAGTATGCGTTTAAATTCCACAGACATGAAGCTATAATCGGCGCCAGTGTCGAATAATATGGATGCAAAGTGATTGTTAAGGAGAAACGTACCGGTGACCACGTTAGGGTCCTCGCGTGCGTCTCTTGCTCCAATCACAAATGCTCGAGCCGGAGCGTTGTTTCTCTCTGGGCAGTTCTTCATGAATTGATCATTGCTTCCACACTTGAAGCATCCTTGGTTCTGCCCTTTCCCATTGCCATTCTTATTACCAGCACCGTTTCCATTTCGGTTCTTTCCTTTTCCCCAACAGTCTTCTGTTCGATGACCCAATTTACCACATTTGTCGCACCTTGGAATGCGACAAGCTCCATCATGATGATACTTACACTTTTGGCATCTAGGCATGGAGCCTTGGTATGTTTTGGTTGCATGGGTTTTCATCTCCTGAGACGGATTAGTGTCGCGCTTCTTGCTGAAACCCTTGTTGTTACGAGTTGCTTGGTTCAAACTTGTATGCTTTCTCTTTTTGTCACCGGACGACTCAGCATGTGTCTCGGTCTTTGCTGTTGGTTTCAGTGATAACTTCTTCATACGAACACAATCTTCAGTTAGACTGACAGCCAGAGTTACAGCCTCGGTGATTGTTTGTGGTTTGGCCGACGTCACCATGCCACGAAACTCTGAGGCCAGTCCCCAAATGTAGCGTTCCACACGCTTAAATTCCGGAGTCACCATGTAGGGAAGCACTCTCGACAGGTCGTGGAACCTTCGAGTGTAACCATTGATGTCAGCACCTTCCATAGTCAAGTGCCAGAACTCTGTTTCCAGCCTTTGGAGTTCCGCACGAGAGCAGTACTTCTCTCTCATCCTTTCCTTCAGTTCCTCCCAAGTGAGGCCATAAGCGGCGTCATCACCCAAAGTTTGGGCTTGCAGGTTCCACCAAGTCAGAGCTTCATCGACGAATAACCCAGTAGCAAAAGTGAGTTGTTGATCCGCGGTACACTTGCTCATGCGGAAAGTAGCTTCAGTCTTCTCCGTCCAGCGCACAAATGCTACTGCACCTCCTGTGCCATCATAGTTTATCGGCTTGCAGTCGAGGAATTGCTTGAAAGTGCAGCCTTGAGCTGCATTGCCTCCAGACGAATCTCCCTTCCCATTTCGCCTAGCGTTGCTTGGTCCTCCACTGTCTTGGGTTCGGTTCGCCTCGTACTGGGCGATAGCAGCGGAGATCCTTTCCTCCAGTAGAGCGTTGAGCTCCTCAGCAGTTCTTGGCAGTAGGGGAGGAGGAGGTTGATCGTCATTGCGAGCATTCACAGCTTTCCTGGGTGCCATGTTCTGACAGAACATAACACTACAGGGTTACACGTTCGTTTGATATCGTCCTACTAGGCAGTAGTAGTATGTATATTCACAGGTATATATCACATAAGTGACATCAAACAATTATTACTCTAGCAGAGCACTTAGTAGGCTTGCACTGAGGGAATCTATACGTGACAAGACTTGCTGTGGTTTCTGTGCACTGAATTCCATAATTATGTATGCATCCATAATTACGTAACTCCTTGCACAGTTCGCACAGTTCGTTTCATCCTCGTATTTCTTCCTTCAGATGGGCCATTGCTTTTAGGTAGAGTCACGTATACTTGTGACATTCCACTTCTAGTACATGCTAATTATCACACATAATTGCAAGTAATTTCTAGTCAACGACAAGTGCTACTCAAGTGCACTCTAAGTCTCGTAGTGTCCTTTCTAGACTCTTGTAAACAGTTTCAGGTAGTGGATGTCGCGGGACGTTTTTATGCAATGAAAACTCTTTGAAAAATTGTTTTCGTGAATGGATCCTAGAGATTGTAGACTAGACTCGAGAAGGAATCCTGGTTCACTACAATCGCAGCTCTGATACCAATCTGTCACACCCCTTTCTGCGGCGGAAGCACGAGGTGTGATCATGAAAGGTTCTCATTGCATACGAAGAGTAAACATACCACATGCTCGTAAAATAACATCAAATGCCATAATTTGAAAACATAAGTTTAGCGTTTACATCGCTAGACAGCTTAAAACATTGTCTCAAGAGTTTACAACTTTATTTAAAGTTAAACACAAGCGACATCCACGAGCATGGGTAAGACCGCGCGCACATCCACTTCTAGTTACCTGAAATACATGTGAGTTTTGGAAAAACGTCAACATAATGTTGGTGTGAATTCATGCAGTGATTGTTTTGAATGTTTTAAATACTTGAATGGAAACATAGTATGTAACTTGTAGATTGTATGAATGTTTGAATGTGACTTGTAAAACGCATCTATAACTGAGTACTATGAATGTTTGAATGTATTGACAACACATATCTGTAATCTCCTTATTATGAATGTTTGACTGTGTGAGATCGCTAGTGGTTTGCAAGGCCACTAACATATGTCACGACATAGGAAGCCACCAAACCTAGGCATTTTTGTCGACTTTGACTGAGACACAGAAGCACTCATTGGTAGAAGTAGGCCAAGAGTGGGGTTGCCTGAAACCCATTAGATCTAACCTTTTGTTCCGCGGTCTGAATGTATACGTTGATTAATGGTGCTTATGGTGCCCTATTCGAGACATGATCTAGAATGTTTCACTTGAATGTTTTTGTACTCCATCATACCATATGTAAACAATGTAACATTTGTAACATGTATTTCACCCCCGAAGTTATAAAACCAAAAACAGTTAAAGAAAAGGGGGAGCATGAACTCACAACTTTGCGTTCCTTGCGTCGTAAAGCTTCACCGGATTTGCTTATAGTGCGTCGTGACCTAAACGTGTTTTATTATCGTTAGTCACTAGACTTGTATATGTTTTCTTGTATTTTGCACCCGAATTATGTATCTTGTATGTTGTACGTGTATTTTTGTGTTTATACTTCTCATGAGTATTTAGTGTACTTAGGTTATAACATCTTTAGGGTAATTTATCTAGTTCACAAATTTATCATAGAATCACGCAGGCGTTTTACTTTGAAATATATATTCTGAATATATATTTAACAAGTTTCGTTTATGAAAATCCACTTCCGACACTTGGTTATTTTGTAATAAAAACCATGGCGAAATGTATATTTTGGAAAACAAGTTAAAAATGTATTTATAACACTCGTTACCAAAAAATATTTCTAAGTGTTATATTTCTAGAAGAATTTCGCCAGAGTTTCCTCTGTAATTGGAGGTGTCCACGCTTACAAGCGTATCCGTTTCTTTTGCAAAATCATTCAATCAGTTCTCAATTAACCAACCCGACATTCAGACATGCAAAACACTACTTATAATATTTCAGCTTTAGTAATCAAAACTGGACTGTTTTTAATCATTTTATTAAAATAGTTATCCTTCTCCAAAAATTACGAAATTTTTACAGAATGTCACGTACGTTCCAAATTTTATTGTGTAAAAATTTCGGGGTCCAGTTCATTACCAATATTTTATAATAAATCATCTACCCGACTGCAATCAGATTTGTTACTTTCTGATTGCAGTTTACGGAAAAATTCGCTAAAAATTAATCGTAAGTCCGATTGACGAAATTCCAGTGGGTGAATTACGGCGACAACAGTGACCATCTACTGTAAAAATTTCATGAGCTAATTCTACTCGGTTTTTAAGCTATGACTCCGTATACAACACACTTTTTCAGCAGAAAAATCGCAGCTTGAGCTGCTGTTACAAAACGGCACTTTAAAAATAGTAAACGAAGTCCAAAAATTATGATTCTAGTGCCATTAGAACCGTATTTCATAGTACATAAACCTAGGCTTCAGAAAATACATTTTTCGTTCAGTTAAGGTCCTGTTACAGCCAGTTAAAGTCTGTTAAAAGTGCAAGACAGCTTGCTGTTTAGGGGTTAATTGTTACTAAAACGCGTCAACTATTGTTCTAACGACGGGTTTTTGAGAAAACAATGATCAAACAGGCTTTGATGATGATCCATCTAACTTTTACTATCATGCAATACAAAATCAACTTGGTTTATACACCCATATCTTCTCTTATCTCATGTGTTCATCTTATGTTCATGATTTTATGTTATGTTCGATTAGTGTCTTATATTTTCAGCCATTAAACCATATATTAACCATCATAAACAAGATCAAGAGGATGATTAGAGACACTTACTACTAGCACAAGGCTAGGGAAGAAACAAGTTGCAAATGAGGGGAAACAAAGAAGTCTAGAAGGGTTCTTGCACTTCCGAAAGCACCGAGCTTCCTTGTAAGATATCTTGCACCCTTGTAAGTATGAAAAATGGCTAGATAAAACTTGATGGAGTGGCTATGGTTGTGATAGTGTTCAGCCGAGACCAAGCAAGAAGAAAAGAAGGTTTGTGATATTTTTAAGGTTTTGAAGGAAGTGAAAGCATGTGCATGTTGCAAGACCCAAAATGTGCTTTGACTCCAATGTCTACAAGATTCCAAGCATGGTCACATGTTGGGGGAATATTTGTGGAGCTCAAGACTTGGGGTGTGGGATGCTTTTGTTGACCAAAAAAAAACTCGGTTGGGGGGGGGGGGGGTGTATTTTATAAAATTTGGTGATTAGTGGGTAAGTAAATTGGAGGTAAAGGGTATTTTCTAGAATAGTGGGTGTATGACATGTTTCTATAGTGTGTGGGGATTTATTGTGACCATAAATAAATAAGAATGATAAAATAATATTTCTGACAATATTTTGGTGTCCCGGGTAATGTCCGGTTGTTCGGTTGGATACCGGTTCGTTAAAGTGCTAGATTACACTTTTTAGTGTCTTTTAAGCACCTTTTTGTATCCTTTCAATTCCCAACACTTGGGGAAGTATTCTGGATGATAAAACGAAGTTTCTGCATAGTATTCATGTGTTTAAATGCTAATTAGGGCTGAATTATATAAAATTATGCACTTAAAGTGCGTTTCGGGTGCTCTTTAGTGCGTATTTTAGCTTCCGTAAGGTATATATGTAAACCCTTGTATATATTCTTGGGCTTTAATGTATTCTAGTTGTTGGACCTACACCTAGGCTCCAATTTTATTGCCTGATTGTTTTCTGCAGTTCTGTTGACACAGTGTGTCTTACCGGTGAGTTTACTAGTATTTCTGACGCAACGCTCTCGTTTATACATAAGCAATATTTTGTAGTACACAACGTGCATGAATTCACTTGTTTAGCATGTAATTAGGCATTGCTGACAGTTAAGCACATAATTGCAGTCATTAAATAATAATTAAAGTGTACGGAAATTACCGGTTTCGTGCCAGTTGTCACAGTCTCCCCCCGTTAAAAGAATTTCGTCCCGAAATTCAGACTGAACTCACTCTCGCTGGAGTCTTTTTGAATAGGTGGGGATACTTTTTCTTGAACTGGTCTTCACGTTCCCATGTGTACTCGGGTCCGTGCTTAGAGCTCCAACGTACTTTGACAAGCTTCACACTGCTCCTCCTGGTCTTGTTGACTTTCCAGTCGGTAACCTCAACGGGTTGTTCTGTAAATCGGAGGGCGTCATCAATATGCACTTCATCCATCGGGATGATCACGTTTTCTTGTGTTGGACTCTTCTTCAGGTTGGATACATGAAACGTATCATGTACTCCATTAAGTTCTTCCGGTAACTCCAACTTGTATGCCACGGTACCAATTCTCTTCAAAATTCTGAATGGTCCGATGTATCGTGGATTCAGCTTTCCACGCTTTCCAAACCTGACTACGCCCTTCCATGGTGAGACTTTTAACAACACTTTGTCTCCCACCTTGAAATCTACCGATTTTCTATTTTGATCAGCGTAGCTCTTTTGTCGCTCTCGAGCCGCCTTAATGCGCTCTCGGATCTGCGCAATCTTGTCGGTTGTCTCTTGTACAAGTTCAGGACCAACCATACGTTTATCTCCGGCATCTGCCCAACATAAGGGCGATCGGCATTTGCGGCCATACAGAGCTTCGAACGGCGCGGCTTTTATGCTCGTATGATAACTGTTATGGTAGGAAAACTCAACTAGAGGTAGATGAGTATCCCAGCTGCCGCCTAGATCCATGACACATGCGCGAAGCATATCTTCTAACGTTTGTATAGTCCGTTCGCTCTGGCCGTCTGTTTGCGGATGGAATGCCGTGCTCAGATCTAACTGAGATCCAAAGGCTTCCTGAAATGATTGCCAGATTCTTGAGACAAAGCGTCCATCTCTGTCTGAAATGATTGATATTGGCACTCCATGACGTGCCACAATTTCTCTTAAGTATATCTCTGCCAGCTTTCCAGTGCTATCCTTCTCTCGGATTGGTAGGAAATGCGCAGACTTCGTTAATCGATCGACGATCACCCAGATCATATCATGCCCTCTCGGGGTCCTGGGTAATTTTGTTATGAAGTCCATCGAGATTTGTTCCCACTTCCACACGGGAATCTCTGGTTGTTGTAATAGGCCGGACGGTTTCTGATATTCGGCCTTAACCTTAGCACAGGTTAAGCATTTTCCAACATAGACAGCAACGTCGCTTTTAAGTCTCGGCCACCAGTAATATTCCTTCAAGTCTTGATACATTTTGTCCGATCCTGGATGGATCGAATATCTCGATTTGTGCGCTTCATCAAGGATGACTTCTCGAATGCCACCATAGAGCGGAACCCAAATACGCTTTTTAAAGTATAAGGCTCCCTCTTCATTTGGCACCATATATTTCAACATACCTCGCAGGTATTCAGCTTTACGGTTTTCCATCTTAAGGGCTTCTTGTTGTGCATCACGAATACGTGCAATGAGGCTCGTTCGAATCGTCATTTCCAATGCTCGAACCCTTAGGGTCTTAACCCTTTCTTTTCGGCTTAGTGCGTCTGCTACAACGTTTGCCTTTCCAGGATGGTACTTAATCTCACAATCATAATCGTTCAGCAGCTCGACCCAACGTCGCTGGCGCATGTTCAATTCCTTCTGATCAAATATGTGTTGTAGGCTTTTATGATCTGTGAAGATCGTGCATCGAGTACCATATAAATAATGTCGCCAGATCTTCAAGGCGAATACCACTGCGCCCAACTCCAGGTCGTGAGTGGTATAGTTTCTTTCATGAACCTTCAATTGTCTTGAAGCATAAGCGATGACTTTTTGGCGCTGCATAAGCACGCAACCCAAACCTTGTCGTGAAGCGTCGCAGTATACCACGAAGTCTTCAGTGCCTTCGGGTAATGATAGTATCGGTGCATCGCATAGCTTGTTCTTAAGTAGCTGGAAGGCTTCTTCTTGTTTGTTACCCCATTCGTACTTTTTGTCTTTCTGTGTAAGCGCAGTTAGCGGTTGAGCTATCTTGGAGAAATTCTCGATGAACGGCGGTAATAGCCCGCTAAGCCCAAAAATTGTCGAACTTCGGTTGGGGTCTGGGGAGCTTCCCAATTCTTTATTGCTTCTATCTTGGACGGGTCTACATGAATGCCCTTCTCATTCACAACGTGACCAAGAAATTGTACTTCGCGAATCCAGAATTCGCATTTCGAGAACTTTGCATAGAGTTTCTCTTTCCTCAGTAGTTCCAGAATGGTTCTGAGATGTTTCTCATGTTCCTCCTTCGTTCGCGAGTAGATCAGGATATCATCGATAAATACAATCACGAATTTATCGAGATATGGTTTGCATACGCGGTTCATCAGATCCATAAATACTGCTGGCGCATTTGTCAGTCCGAATGGCATCACAAGAAATTCGTAATGCCCATATCGTGTTCTGAATGCGGTCTTTGGTACGCTTTCTTCTTGGATTCTTAGCTGATGGTATCCGGATCGAAGGTCGATCTTGGAATAGTAGCTTGATCCTTGAAATTGATCAAATAAGTCATCAATCCTCGGTAGTGGATACCGATTCTTGATCGTGAGCTTGTTCAGTTCTCTGTAATCGATACACATCCGCAGTGTTCCATCCTTCTTCTTCACGAATAATACTGGAGCTCCCCAAGGTGAAAAGCTTGGCCTTATGAATCCTTTATCCAACAACTCCTGGAGTTGTGTAGATAACTCTTGCATTTCGGATGGTGCAAGCCAATAGGGTGCCTTGGCTACAGGAGCGGCTCCTGGAACCAAGTCTATACGGAATTCGACTTGTCGTTGCGGAGGTAGTCCTGGCAGATCTTCGGGAAAAACATCAGGGAATTCCTTCACCACATGAATGTCTTCGAGTTTCGGCTCCTCGGCCTTCTTGTCTATAACGTGTGCTAGGAAAGCGACACATCCTTTCCTTAAGCACTTCTGTGCCTTCATGCAACTGATGATTCGAAGAGGTGCGTCTCGTTTTTCTTCATGCACGATGAGAGTTTCACCATTCGCTAAAGGGATGCGAATGATTTTCTCATGACAAATAACTTCAGCTTTGTTCTTGGACAACCAGTCCATCCCGACTACTACATCGAAGCTACCCAATTGAATAGGTAGGAGGTCAATGCTAAAATTTTGTTCGCCCAGTTCTAATGTGCAGCCTCTGACAACTTCGCCCGATTCAACAATTTTGCCATTGGCTAGTTCTATGGAATAAGGAATTTCTAATCTACTAGATTCTATTCCGAGTATGCGTTTAAATTCCACAGACATGAAGCTATAATCGGCGCCAGTGTCGAATAATATGGATGCAAAGTGATTGTTAAGGAGAAACGTACCGGTGACCACGTTAGGGTCCTCGCGTGCGTCTCTTGCTCCAATCACAAATGCTCGAGCCGGAGCGTTGTTTCTCTCTGGGCAGTTCTTCATGAATTGATCATTGCTTCCACACTTGAAGCATCCTTGGTTCTGCCCTTTCCCATTGCCATTCTTATTACCAGCACCGTTTCCATTTCGGTTCTTTCCTTTTCCCCAACAGTCTTCTGTTCGATGACCCAATTTACCACATTTGTCGCACCTTGGAATGCGACAAGCTCCATCATGATGATACTTACACTTTTGGCATCTAGGCATGGAGCCTTGGTATGTTTTGGTTGCATGGGTTTTCATCTCCTGAGACGGATTAGTGTCGCGCTTCTTGCTGAAACCCTTGTTGTTACGAGTTGCTTGGTTCAAACTTGTATGCTTTCTCTTTTTGTCACCGGACGACTCAGCATGTGTCTCGGTCTTTGCTGTTGGTTTTAGTGATAACTTCTTCATACGAACACAATCTTCAGTTAGACTGACAGCCAGAGTTACAGCCTTGGTGATTGTTTGTGGTTTGGCCGACGTCACCATGCCACGAAACTCTGAGGCCAGTCCCCAAATGTAGCGTTCCACACGCTTAAATTCCGGAGTCACCATGTAGGGAAGCACTCTCGACAGGTCGTGGAACCTTCGAGTGTAACCATTGATGTCAGCACCTTCCATAGTCAAGTGCCAGAACTCTGTTTCCAGCCTTTGGAGTTCCGCACGAGAGCAGTACTTCTCTCTCATCCTTTCCTTCAGTTCCTCCCAAGTGAGGCCATAAGCGGCGTCATCACCCAAAGTTTGGGCTTGCAGGTTCCACCAAGTCAGAGCTTCATCGACGAATAACCCAGTAGCAAAAGTGAGTTGTTGATCCGCGGTACACTTGCTCATGCGGAAAGTAGCTTCAGTCTTCTCCGTCCAGCGCACAAATGCTACTGCACCTCCTGTGCCATCATAGTTTATCGGCTTGCAGTCGAGGAATTGCTTGAAAGTGCAGCCTTGAGCTGCATTGCCTCCAGACGAATCTCCCTTCCCATTTCGCCTAGCGTTGCTTGGTCCTCCACTGTCTTGGGTTCGGTTCGCCTCGTACTGGGCGATAGCAGCGGAGATCCTTTCCTCCAGTAGAGCGTTGAGCTCCTCAGCAGTTCTTGGCAGTAGGGGAGGAGGAGGTTGATCGTCATTGCGAGCATTCACAGCTTTCCTGGGTGCCATGTTCTGACAGAACATAACACTACAGGGTTACACGTTCGTTTGATATCGTCCTACTAGGCAGTAGTAGTATGTATATTCACAGGTATATATCACATAAGTGACATCAAACAATTATTACTCTAGCAGAGCACTTAGTAGGCTTGCACTGAGGGAATCTATACGTGACAAGACTTGCTGTGGTTTCTGTGCACTGAATTCCATAATTATGTATGCATCCATAATTACGTAACTCCTTGCACAGTTCGCACAGTTCGTTTCATCCTCGTATTTCTTCCTTCAGATGGGCCATTGCTTTTAGGTAGAGTCACGTATACTTGTGACATTCCACTTCTAGTACATGCTAATTATCACACATAATTGCAAGTAATTTCTAGTCAACGACAAGTGCTACTCAAGTGCACTCTAAGTCTCGTAGTGTCCTTTCTAGACTCTTGTAAACAGTTTCAGGTAGTGGATGTCGCGGGACGTTTTTATGCAATGAAAACTCTTTGAAAAATTGTTTTCGTGAATGGATCCTAGAGATTGTAGACTAGACTCGAGAAGGAATCCTGGTTCACTACAATCGCAGCTCTGATACCAATCTGTCACACCCCTTTCTGCGGCGGAAGCACGAGGTGTGATCATGAAAGGTTCTCATTGCATACGAAGAGTAAACATACCACATGCTCGTAAAATAACATCAAATGCCATAATTTGAAAACATAAGTTTAGCGTTTACATCGCTAGACAGCTTAAAACATTGTCTCAAGAGTTTACAACTTTATTTAAAGTTAAACACAAGCGACATCCACGAGCATGGGTAAGACCGCGCGCACATCCACTTCTAGTTACCTGAAATACATGTGAGTTTTGGAAAAACGTCAACATAATGTTGGTGTGAATTCATGCAGTGATTGTTTTGAATGTTTTAAATACTTGAATGGAAACATAGTATGTAACTTGTAGATTGTATGAATGTTTGAATGTGACTTGTAAAACGCATCTATAACTGAGTACTATGAATGTTTGAATGTATTGACAACACATATCTGTAATCTCCTTATTATGAATGTTTGACTGTGTGAGATCGCTAGTGGTTTGCAAGGCCACTAACATATGTCACGACATAGGAAGCCACCAAACCTAGGCATTTTTGTCGACTTTGACTGAGACACAGAAGCACTCATTGGTAGAAGTAGGCCAAGAGTGGGGTTGCCTGAAACCCATTAGATCTAACCTTTTGTTCCGCGGTCTGAATGTATACGTTGATTAATGGTGCTTATGGTGCCCTATTCGAGACATGATCTAGAATGTTTCACTTGAATGTTTTTGTACTCCATCATACCATATGTAAACAATGTAACATTTGTAACATGTATTTCACCCCCGAAGTTATAAAACCAAAAACAGTTAAAGAAAAGGGGGAGCATGAACTCACAACTTTGCGTTCCTTGCGTCGTAAAGCTTCACCGGATTTGCTTATAGTGCGTCGTGACCTAAACGTGTTTTATTATCGTTAGTCACTAGACTTGTATATGTTTTCTTGTATTTTGCACCCGAATTATGTATCTTGTATGTTGTACGTGTATTTTTGTGTTTATACTTCTCATGAGTATTTAGTGTATTTAGGTTATAACATCTTTAGGGTAATTTATCTAGTTCACAAATTTATCATAGAATCACGCAGGCGTTTTACTTTGAAATATATATTCTGAATATATATTTAACAAGTTTCGTTTATGAAAATCCACTTCCGACACTTGGTTATTTTGTAATAAAAACCATGGCGAAATGTATATTTTGGAAAACAAGTTAAAAATGTATTTATAACACTCGTTACCAAAAAATATTTCTAAGTGTTATATTTCTAGAAGAATTTCGCCAGAGTTTCCTCTGTAATTGGAGGTGTCCACGCTTACAAGCGTATCCGTTTCTTTTGCAAAATCATTCAATCAGTTCTCAATTAACCAACCCGACATTCAGACATGCAAAACACTACTTATAATATTTCAGCTTTAGTAATCAAAACTGGACTGTTTTTAATCATTTTATTAAAATAGTTATCCTTCTCCAAAAATTACGAAATTTTTACAGAATGTCACGTACGTTCCAAATTTTATTGTGTAAAAATTTCGGGGTCCAGTTCATTACCAATATTTTATAATAAATCATCTACCCGACTGCAATCAGATTTGTTACTTTCTGATTGCAGTTTACGGAAAAATTCGCTAAAAATTAATCGTAAGTCCGATTGACGAAATTCCAGTGGGTGAATTACGGCGACAACAGTGACCATCTACTGTAAAAATTTCATGAGCTAATTCTACTCGGTTTTTAAGCTATGACTCCGTATACAACACACTTTTTCAGCAGAAAAATCGCAGCTTGAGCTGCTGTTACAAAACGGCACTTTAAAAATAGTAAACGAAGTCCAAAAATTATGATTCTAGTGCCATTAGAACCGTATTTCATAGTACATAAACCTAGGCTTCAGAAAATACATTTTTCGTTCAGTTAAGGTTCTGTTACAGCCAGTTAAAGTCTGTTAAAAGTGCAAGACAGCTTGCTGTTTAGGGGTTAATTGTTACTAAAACGCGTCAACTATTGTTCTAACGACGGGTTTTTGAGAAAACAATGATCAAACAGGCTTTGATGATGATCCATCTAACTTTTACTATCATGCAATACAAAATCAACTTGGTTTATACACCCATATCTTCTCTTATCTCATGTGTTCATCTTATGTTCATGATTTTATGTTATGTTCGATTAGTGTCTTATATTTTCAGCCATTAAACCATATATTAACCATCATAAACAAGATCAAGAGGATGATTAGAGACACTTACTACTAGCACAAGGCTAGGGAAGAAACAAGTTGCAAATTAGGGGAAACAAAGAAGTCTAGAAGGGTTCTTGCACTTCCGAAAGCACCGAGCTTCCTTGTAAGATATCTTGCACCCTTGTAAGTATGAAAAATGGCTAGATAAAACTTGATGGAGTGGCTATGGTTGTGATAGTGTTAATCCGAGACCAAGCAAGAAGAAAAGAAGGTTTGTGATATTTTTAAGGTTTTGAAGGAAGTGAAAGCATGTGCATGTTGCAAGACCCAAAATGTGCTTTGACTCCAATGTCTACAAGATTCCAAGCATGGTCACATGTTGGGGGAATATTTGTGGAGCTCAAGACTTGGGGTGTGGGATGCTTTTGTTGACCAAAAAAAAACTCGGTTGGGGGGGGTGTATTTTATAAAATTTGGTGATTAGTGGGTAAGTAAATTGGAGGTAAAGGGTATTTTCTAGAATAGTGGGTGTATGACATGTTTCTATAGTGTGTGGGGATTTATTGTGACCATAAATAAATAAGAATGATAAAATAATATTTCTGACAATATTTTGGTGTCCCGGGTAATGTCCGGTTGTTCGGTTGGATACCGGTTCGTTAAAGTGCTAGATTACACTTTTTAGTGTCTTTTAAGCACCTTTTTGTATCCTTTCAATTCCCAACACTTGGGGAAGTATTCTGGATGATAAAACGAAGTTTCTGCATAGTATTCATGTGTTTAAATGCTAATTAGGGCTGAATTATATAAAATTCTGCACTTAAAGTGCGTTTCGGGTGCTCTTTAGTGCGTATTTTAGCTTCCGTAAGGTATATATGTAAACCCTTGTATATATTCTTGGGCTTTAATGTATTCTAGTTGTTGGACCTACACCTAGGCTCCAATTTTATTGCCTGATTGTTTTCTGCAGTTCTGTTGACACAGTGTGTCTTACCGGTGAGTTTACTAGTATTTCTGACGCAACGCTCTCGTTTATACATAAGCAATATTTTGTAGTACACAACGTGCATGAATTCACTTGTTTAGCATGTAATTAGGCATTGCTGACAGTTAAGCACATAATTGCAGTCATTAAATAATAATTAAAGTGTACGGAAATTACCGGTTTCGTGCCAGTTGTCACAGACGCAATCTTGGAGAAATCTTGAATGAATCTCCTATAGTATCCCGCAAGCCCCAAAAAGCTTCTAATTTCCTAAGGGTTCTTCGGGGGATTCCATTTTGACACAGCCTCTATCTTTGACGGATCCACCAAAACTCAGGGACTTCCGCTAAGAAATCGGCCAGTATTTGTCCTTTCATGGCTGTCATGGGTTTGAACTCTAAAGAGTGTTCTCCCAATTCCACGGCCCATTTAGCCAACCGTCCCGACAGCTCCGGCCTCCTGAGTACCTTTTGGAGGGGTTGGTCAGTCATTAAGGTGATCTTGTGTCCTTGGAAATATCTCCTGAGTCTCCGGGATGCGAAAACAAGGGCCAATTGTAACAACTCTCATTAAAAAGTCCTAATTATTATTTTAATTATCCAAATAGGAAACCCTAATTGAGAAACCCAAGTGATTCTGCATAATCCCTAAAATTTTCAGAACAATCGGAATCAGGATTAGGGCCCCTAAAACTCAGGGGGGGGGTAAAACCCTAGTTATGATTATCTAAATAAAAAGTTGTTGAAACTGAATTTGCATGCAACGTTGACTCACCTAGGCTACCTGAGACACGAGGCTACCCTAGGCTAGGGGGTATGCCCCGCGACACGCGACAGGGATGGAGGAAACCTCCACGACACGCGGGGGGTGTCAATTTGGGGTATAAATACAGGGGCTTGGGACTTGAATTGTTTGCATATTTCGACGTTAAAACTCGCTTCATACTCTGAGTTATCGTAGAATTATTACAAAAACACACACGATTCACGAAGTGCTGCCGCAATTCAGGGTAATAACTCGATCGCTGATACGATTCAATGTCCGGTCGATTAAACTATCCAATGGATGTTTAAGTGCTGCCCACATTAGGGTTTATGCTTTGTCATTTGTTGTTAATTCAATGGATGTTTAAGTATCGCACTTTGTCATTCGTTGTGAAGGTTTTAATCTCGTGAGTTATCATAAATGCTGTATTAAGTTACTAACCTAGTTTGTGTGCATTATTATTTAAACTAGGTTATCAAGGCTAATCAGTAGGCTAAGCTCTGTTCGAAATTAAATCTGCAATGTGAGTCATTCTCTTTTTTATCAAATTACTTTCAAAATCATGTTTATTTTCAAAGTTATAATTACGGGGATTAAGTCTTTGTAATCACCAAGTTACAGCCGGTATGTGGGGTTTTGTATACATTACTTGATAATCGTCACCATTGGGGTAGCCAATGGGGGATATGACCATAGTCACAGATCCGGTCGAGTGACAAATACCGTGGGTAGTTGGTTTGATATCAGGAACATTGTAATCGCTCTTAATACTGTAAATTATAACAAAAGAGTCGTTTTATTAAAAAGAATGATTCACTCAGTATTTCCCGCTGACAAAACCTTTTTCAAACATGTTTCAGGTGATCTGTTGTGATCCAGGAAAAGTGTCGTGAAGCACTACAAGCTTAAGGAAGTGGCTCAGTATAAAAATAAAGAAACATGTTTTGTAAAATAAAAGATTTCTTTGTGAAATATCTAGATTGTAAAATTTCCGGGTTTTATCCCGAGTTGTGAAATAAAATAATCGGGAAATATTTCAGTTTTAAAAAGATCCTGAAGAAACTTCCGCTGTTAAATAAATACCACGGGATTTCTGTCCCGCGGCTCCTGAAACGGGTCAAACCAGGTTGGGGGCCGTGACAGAAAAAGGTGGTATCAGAGCCACTAATTTAAGCCTATTAAGTATTTAGAAATACTTAATTTTTACTGATTGCCAATTATGTGATTATGTGTTTTATTAACTGATTATTTGTTAGTTACAGTATGGGTAAACAAAAGTTGTCAAACATCTATCTTAAACTAGATAGGTCATCCAACGAGAAGGCAAGTTCATCCCAAACAAAACCTTATGTAATTCCTGAAGAAGGAATATTTGTCCGTAAAGCGCAGTATGAAGAACCACTTTCTCCTAGTAAAAGAAGTCTGATTATTAGAAAAAGTAAGGAGAAAATAAAGAAATCCCGAGAGAAGAAAGTTAAACAGGAAACCCAGGAATTAACCAGTAAAACACCTTGGGAGGACAAATTAGATGAGAAATGGGCAGATCTTTATATGCTAGCTACAGTAGCAGTAAATGCAAATCTCTAAATATTTTAAAATCAAGTTTTAACGCCTACAGTCCAGAAATCTTATCCAGTAAAAAAAATTACAATAAAACCTCGTGTGTTTTAAATTTTCATTTGTTTTGTAATTAACCAGTATGAAATAATATTTAAAAGATTTCCTATGAAAATTTTGTTATACATTAGTAATTGTGTGTATTTTGTATAACAGCATGAGTGACTTGTCTAATGCCCTTCAAAACCTAAATCTCTATCCAGTAAAAATAGAGGTTTCCCAAGATTTCAATAGGTATATACCAGACATAGAAGAACCTGTTGAATTCAATGCTTCACCACCTCCAGAGAAACCTAAATCCAAGAAGAGGAGGAGATTTGTGGGATGGAGACGTATGCGTAGGAGGAAGCCTACAACCAGGAAAATTCCTAAAATAGAAAATCCTTTAGACAAAGGAAAAGGGGTTGAAGTCAGTGAAGGTTTTAGGTCACTGGAAATGGAATTGGGAAAAGATTCTAGGCCACCAGGAATGGAATATGGGGGAAGTTCTAGGCAAATCCAGAGGGAAGTCGGAGAAGGTTCTAGACAGGTGGGGGAGTTACCTTTTCAGGAGGAATTAAATCGGGCATTGGCAAGCTGTGATGTTATCAGGCCAATTAATAATAATCTGTACCCTACTATTGAAAATCAACTACCAATAAACTTAGAACCAGCAATTCCAGACCCTATAATCCATACTCAACCTCTGGGGATAGACGAATGGTGGACAAATGATTGGCAGTTTCAAAACCTAATCAATAGTCCTTATTCCTTTCTTCCTCAGTTCGACCCAGAACCATTACCAAATCCACCCATGAGTAACGAGAATTTAGCAGAACTTCGCCATTTTGGCGAAGAGTTAATGGATGCGGGAAATAGAATCCGGGAGATAGAGGGACAAATTGCTTGGAAGTATGATGAAAGGGAGCTTCGTTTTTAGGACGACAAGTGACGAAAGATAGTAGGATGGTGAAACTGTGGTTGTGTAATAGTAAAAGTAAATAGTGAAATCAGTCTATAAAATAACTACGAATAAAACTCTGTAAGATATTGGTGTGTAGTGATGCATACTATAAAAGATATAAAATGAAATCGAGAAATCGATAGTTTTGACTATACGTGTATTGTGAAATTGTCTGATTGTTTTGTGTATAATTGTTATTTATCAGATACTAATAAAATTATATATATTAATTATCAGATGGCAAACATTGGTAATGAACCAGGAAATGAGGTTAATCAGTCCGAGCAACATCCAGGGGATCAATATATGACTAGGCAAGATATCGAAAATATTGTTGCTCAAGGGATAGCCAATGCTATTCCAGCAATCGTTGCTGCTGTAAAGAATCCAATCGAACCACAACAAATCGTTCCTAGTAAACGTATTTCTGAAGATAACTTCAGTAATAGTGTAAACGAAGGTGATAATCATGTTAATCATAATGAGGAACCACATCAAGCTCCATTTCCTAAGAAAATGAAAGCCGCAACGCCTGGTTGCACTTTCAAAGAATTCCTTGCTTGTAAACCCACTGAATTTGCAGGCAATGAAGGAGCAACTGCATCACTACGTTGGTTAGAGAAAACCAAAGCAGTAATTGCAATAAGTAAATGTGCCAAAGATGATCAGGTCATGTACGCGTCAAATCTTTTCAAGGAAGGAGCGCTCGAATGGTGGAACACTGTGTTACAATCAAAAGGAAGAATAATAGCTTATGCCATGAATTGGGAATAATTTAAGAGTCTTGTAGAAAGAAAATTATGTCCCGGGTATGAAAAGGAACAAATGACAAATAAGTTCCTAAATCATCGGATGATGGGTGTAGATTGTCGCGGTTATACTTCGACATTCTTTGAATATGCTAGAGTGGTACCAACGCTGGCTTCGCCAGAACCGGTACTCATTTCTCGCTACATTTGGGGACTGATTAGTGAAATCCGCAATATCGTTAAAGCTGCGAGACCTTGCACTATTGACGATGCTGTGGAACTAGCTAACACCCTAACCGATGAACTGGTACGTACACAAGATGAAAACAAGAAGAAAGAATTGGCTCAGAAAATTACCCAAGGATTTCGTGCGGGCAATAGTAGTAATTTCAAGAGAAGGGGAACTGGGCAATTCTCAACTCCGTCATTCTGCAGGAAATGCAAGAAGAAACATTATGGAAGATGCGATATAACCTGCAATTTTTGCAAAACTGTTGACATCGTGAAGAAAACTGCAGAAAGAAAACAATAGTCTGCTATAACTGTGGAGAAAATGGACATTTCAAAACAGAATGTCCTAAATTGGGCAAACCAGCAGACAACAAAACCAAGGAGACCGACGGAACTATTAAGAAGAATGCCAAGGCATTTCAGCTGACCACTCAAGAAGCAGAACTCATCCCAGATGTGATAGCGGGTACGTTCTTAGTTCACAACGTATACGCAAAAGTATTATTTGACTCTGGTGCAAACCAAAGTTTTATAAATACTTCATTCTGTCAAGCTCTTAATTTACCTTTAACCAGTATTAGGCAGATTTTTACAGTCGAAACTGCAGACGGAAATTCAGTTAAAATAGATAAAGTTTTGCAGGAAGGAAATATAGAACTTTTAGGGCATAAATTCTCTGCAAACCTATTGCCAATGAATTTAGCTGAATTTGATGTTGTATTAGGAATGGATTGGTTAGTAGCCAACCATGCTCGAATCCTTTGTGATCAGAATTCCATAGAAATTCAAGCACCAACCGGAGAAGTAATCGTGATTACAGGAAATAAGCCACGTAAGCCCATGAAGTTCATATCAGTAATGAAAGTTGCTAATTATGAACGAAAACAAGGAATAGTATATATGATTTCAGTAATCATTAATACTAAGGGTAAAGAACTTAAGGAAATTTCTGTAGTCTCAGAATATCCGGATGTATTTCCAGAAGAATTACCGGGATTACCCCCAGATAGGGAAGTAGAATTTAGAATTCATCTAATTCCAGGAACTACACCGAAAGCTAAGGCACCTTATCGGTTAGCGCCCACAGAAATGTTTGAACTGAAAAAGAAATTAGATGAATTACTAAGTAAAGGATTCATACAACCTAGTTCATCTCCTTGGGGAGCACCAATGCTATTTGTTAAGAAAAAGGATGGTTCAATGAGAATGTGTATCGATTATAGAGAATTAAATAAGGTTACAATTAAGAATCGATACCCATTACCTAGGATGGATGATCTGTTTGATCAACTTCAAGGAGCTAGATATTTTTCTAAGATAGACTTACGCTCCGGATATCATCAATTGAAGGTACAAGAAGAAGACATACCTAAAATTGCTTTCAGAACTAGGTATGGTCATTACGAGTTTACAGTCATGCCCTTTGGGTTAACGAATGCACCTGCAGCATTCATGGACATGATGAATAGGATCTGTAAACCATATTTGGATAAATTTGTAATTGTTTTTATAGACGATATACTTATTTATTCCAAAAGTCAGACAGAGCATTGTGAACACCTTCATGCACTCTTAACTTTGTTAAGAAAAGAAAAGATTTATGCCAAATTCTCGAAGTGTGAATTTTGGTTAAAGGAAGTGCAATTCCTAGGACACATGGTGAATCACGAAGGTATTCACGTAGATTCTGCTAAGATAGAGGCAATTACCAATTGGAAGGTTCCACAAACAGCAATGGAAATTAGAAGTTTTATAGGTTTAGCTGGGTACTATAGACGGTTTATTAAGGATTTTTCCAAGATAGATGTTCCATTAACTAAGCTAACCTGTAAATCCGTTAAGTTTGAATGGGGATCTAAACAAGAAGAAGCTTTTAGGATTTTGAAGCAGAAATTAACAAATGCTCCAATCTTAGCCTTACCAGAAGGAACTGAAGATTTCGAAGTATATTGTGATGCTTCAAAACTAGGATATAGATGTGTGCTTATGCAACGTAAAAAGGTGATTGCATATGCTTCAAGGCAATTGAAAAAGCACTAAGAATTAGGAGCAGTAATTTTTGCCCTTAAAATTTGGAGACATTATCTGTATGGAAGTAAATTTACTGTTTATACAGATCATAAAAGCCTAAGATATATATTTGGGCAAAAAGAGTTAAACATGAGGCAAAGGAGATGGATGGAAATCCTAAGTGACTACGACTGTTATATTCAGTATCATGAAGGAAAGGCAAATGTAGTTGCAGATGCCTTAAGTCGTAAGTATTATGAGAAACAACGACGGGTTCGTGCTCTCAGATTAAATCTACAAATAGATTTAATGGAACAATTGAAGAATGTTCAAGCTACAGCAATCAAGGATGATGCTGAAGGAATGAAAGGACGAATAAAGGAATTAGAACAAGGAGCAGATGGAATTTGGAGATTCCACAAAAGTAGAATTTGGGTACCTAAGCAGGGAGACTTAAGACCTAAGATTTTAGAAGAAGCCCATAAATCTAGGTATACTATGCACCCAGGAAACAATAAGATGTACCAAGATTTAAGAAAGAACTTCTGGTGGATAGGAATGAAAAAGGATATAGCGCGATATGTTTCTAAATGTCTTACTTGTTCACAAGTTAAGGCAGAACACCAGAAACCTTCAGGGTTACTACAACAATTAGAAATGCCTGTATGGAAATGAGAACTCATAACAATGGATTTTGTTACTAAGTTACCCAAAACAAGAAAAGGTAATGATGCAATTTGGGTAATTGTAGATCGGTTAACCAAATCAGCTCACTTTCTACCAATGAAAGAAACCTTTAGTATGGAAAGATTGGCAAAATTGTATGTAGATGAAGTCGTATCCTTACATGGAGTTCCACTCTCCATTGTTTCGGATAGGGATAGTCGTTTTACTTCTCATTTCTGGAAAAGCTTCCAGCAAGCTATGGGAACTCGACTAAACCTAAGCACGGCATATCATCCACAATCAGACGGACAAAGTGAAAGGACGATCCAAACTCTAGAAGACATGCTTAGAGCATGTGTAATAGATTTTGGTGGAAATTGGGACGATCACTTACCATTAATTAAATTCTCCTATAACAATAGTTATCATTCACGTATTGTACGGAAGAAAGTGCAGAACTCCAGTTTGTTGGGTAGAAATAGGAGAAAGTCAATTGTCAGGTCCTGAAATAGTGCAAGAGACGACTGATAAGATTACTCAAATCAAGGAAAGACTGAAAACGGCTCGCGATCGTCAGAAGAGTTATGCAGATAATCGGCTCAAGCCACTTGAATTCCAAGTGGGAGACAAAGTACTATTAAAAGTTTCTCCTTGGAAAGGAGTAGTTAGATTCAGAAAGAAAGGAAAGCTAAGTCCAAGGTACGTAGGACCATTTTTAGTGATCCAACGTATAGGACCAGTTGCTTATCGTTTACAACTACCAGAAGAATTAGCTGGAGTACATGATGTATTTCATGTATCCAATCTCAAGAAATGCTTATCAGATGAATCACTGGTAGTACCTCTTCAAGATATAGAGGTAAATGAAAAGCTGAAATTTGTTGAAAAACCTCTTCAAATTGAGGATCGAAAGATCAAGTTTCTCAAACACAAACGACTAGTTTTAGTCAAAGTCAGATGGGATTCAAAGAGAGGAGCTGAATATACTTGGGAGCTGGAATCAGAAAGGAAGCGAAAGTATCCTCATTTATTCCAGTAAATCTCGAGGACGAGATTTTTATTAAGGTGGGGAGAATGTAACAACTCTCATTAAAAAGTCCTAATTATTATTTTAATTATCCAAATAGGAAACCCTAATTGAGAAACCCAAGTGATTCTGCATAATCCATAAAATTTTCAGAACAATCGGAATCAGGATTAGGGCCCCTAAAACTCAGGGGGGGGGGGGGGTAAAACCCTAGTTATGATTATCTAAATAAAACGTTGTTGAAACTGAATTTGCATGCAACGTTGACTCACCTAGGCTACCTGAGACACGAGGCTACCCTAGGCTAGGGGGTATGCCCCGCGACACACGACAGGGACGGAGGAAACCTCCGCGACACGCGGGGGGTGTCAATTTGGGGTATAAATACAGGGGCTTGGGACTTGAATTGTTTGCATATTTCGACGTTAAAACTCGCTTCATACTCTGAGTTATCGTAGAATTATTACAAAAACACACACGATTCACGAAGTGCTGCCGCAATTCAGGGTAATAACTCGATCGCTGATACGATTCAATGTCCGATCGATTAAACTATCCAATGGATGTTTAAGTGCTGCCCACATTAGGGTTTATGCTTTGTCATTCGTTGTTAATTCAATGGATGTTTAAGTATCGTACTTTGTCATTCGTTGTGAAGGTTTTAATCTCGTGAGTTATCGTAAATGCTGTATTAAGTTACTAACCTAGTTTGTGTGCATTATTGTTTAAACTAGGTTATCAAGGCTAATCAGTAGGCTAAGCTCTGTTCGAAATTAAATCTACAATGTGAGTCATTCTCTTTTTATCAAATTACTTTCAAAATCATGTTTATTTTCAAAGTTATAATTACGGGGATTAAGTCTTTGTAATCACCAAGTTACAGCCGGTATGTGGGGTTTTGTATACATTACTTGATAATCGTCACCATTGGGGCAGCCAATGGGGGATATGACCATAGTCACAGATCCGGTCGAGTGACAAATACCGTGGGTAGTTGGTTTGATATCAGGAACATTGTAATCGCTCTTAATACTGTAAATTATAACAAAAGAGTCGTTTTATTAAAAAGAATGATTCACTCAGTATTTCCCGCTGACAAAACCTTTTTCAAACATGTTTCAGGTGATCTGTTGTGATCCAGGAAAAGTGTCGTGAAGCACTACAAGCTTAAGGAAGTGGCTCAGTATAAAAATAAAGAAACATGTTTTGTAAAATAAAAGATTTCATTGTGAAATCTCAAGATTGTAAAATTTCTGGGTTTTATCCCGAGTTGTGAAATAAAATAATCGGGAAATATTTCAGTTTTAAAAAGATCCTGAAGAAACTTCCGCTGTTAAATAAATACCACGGGATTTCTGTCCCGCGTCTCCTGAAACGGGTCAAACCGGGTCGGGGGCCGTGACACCAATGCTAACTTCTCCAGAGGCATGTAGCGTTCCTCAGGGCATTTAAGTGTTCTACTGATGAAATATATCGGTATCTGCTTTCTATCCCGTTCCACCATCATGACCGCACTTATGGTTGTTTTTTAGGCGGACAAATATAAGAGGAGTTGCTCTCCGGGTACTGGGGTGGCTAAGGTTGGGAGCTTGAAGATATAAGCTTTCATTTCTTGGAAGGCAGCCTCTGCCTCGGAGGTCCATTTAAACCTGTCTGTTTGGAGACAGTCCTTCAGCACCTTCATGAAGGGGAGAGTCCTATCAGCCACTTTTGACAGAAAATGGTTTAGTGCGATTAGCCTCCCGTTCAGCTGCTGGATGTCCTTCAGGACCTGGGAGAACGCATTTCAGCCACAGCTTGGGTTTTCTCCGGGTTAGCTTTGATTCCACCCTTGGTGACTACTACCCCCAAGAATTTTCCCTCTTCTACCCCGAAACAGCACTTCCCGGGGTTTAGCTTCATAATCACATCTTGCATAGTGTGGAGGGTCTCTGCTATGTCATCTATCATGGCCATCTCGGTCAGACTCTTGATAACGATGTCATCAACGTATACCTCCAAGTTCCTCCCCCGTTGTTCCCTGAAGAGGGCGTTCATAAATATTTGGTACGTGGCCCCGGCGTTTTTAAGACCGAAGGGCATCTTGGTATAGCAAAATGTCCCTTCGTCCGTGATGAAGGCGGTTTTCTCCTCGTCCTCTATTGACATTTGAATCTGATGGTATCCTTTATAGGCATCTAGGAAGCATTTCAGGGGGTATTGGGATAAGGAATCCACCTGGACGTCTATTTCTGGGAGGGGGTAGCAGTCCTTGGGACATGCTTTGTTCAGATCTTGGAAGTCAATGCACATCCTCCATCCCCCCGTCTTTCTTCTGAACCATGACTGGGTTAGCAATCCAAGATGGGTACTTCACTTCCCTTTCTATTACGGCTCTGAGCAGCTTCCTTGTCTCTTCGCAGGCGGCCCTCCTTTTACTAGGACCCATGCTTCGTTTCTTCTGCTTTACCGGCTTTGCCCAAGTGTACATATTCAGCCGGTGTTCAGTTAGGCTCCTTGGAATTCCTGTCATATCCCCATGTTGAAATGCAAACACATCAATATTGAGAAGGAGCAATTCCTTAAAAGCACTCTTGCATTTGTCACTCAGGTGGCTTCCTACTTTAACCATCTGCTCCGGAAACCTGTCGCAGAGGACCCATTCTTCAACCCCCCTCCTTCGGGGGCTTCTCGGGTGCTTCCCCCTCGGACACGGAAGAGACTACTTCATATGCAGATTTTACCCAAGCCAAGCCCTTTGGCGTCTGGAACACTAAGGCTCCGTGTGGGGTGGATGCTTGTGCTTGCAAATCCCCAATCCCGGGTCTTCCCAGAATTGCGTTGTATTTTGAGGGTGCTCGAACAACTGTGAAAGTTAGGTTTATGGTTCGAACTCGATCTCCTACCCCAACTGTGAATAGGAGCCTGATCTTTCCCAAGGGGTGTGACACACTGTTGTTGAATCCTACTAGAGGGATGGAATCCTCCTCAAGCCTGTCTCTTACATCCCTGTCGAATCTGAGGAAACAGTGCTCGTATATAACTTCTACTCCAGATCCCCCATCCACGTGTATCCTGGCCACCTTGTGGCCAGCTATTATGGCCGAGATGTTTAGTGGGAGCCGCTGCACCTCACTTTCTTCCAGGTGTGGCATTAAGATGGGAGCTTTCATGCAGTCCGGGGAGCCCAGGATTCTGGCCTTTACACTTCTGGTGGTATCAAATTCATTCCTCCTTCTAATCATATCTACATCTGACCTCCCAGGCTCCCTTGCATCCTTCCCTCTGCGATCCCCCCCTCCTTCCTTAATTTCCTTAACCAAATGGGCCAGTTTTCCCGTTTTCACCGCGGCTTCTATTTCCCTCTTTAAGTACATGCAATCATCAGTTTTATGGCCAAATCCTTTGTGAAAGTCACAATATTCGCTTGGTTGTGCCTTCGGCCCGGGTTTTATGGGTGGTGGCCTCGGGAAGGAGCTCTTCACCCTCTCAGTGGCCAATATTTCACTTGGGGTCTTGGTGAGAGGGGTGAAGCTGTCAGAGTAGAGGGATGGGCCTCTCCCTCGAGGTCTATAGGGGGAGTATGAAGGTCTTGCCCTATCATGCAACATTCTATCAAAAGCAGGTTTTCTGGAATAAGGTGTACCTTTATCAAGAGGTTTTGCGACTGGGGTGACCCTTCAGGGTAGGGTATCTGTCTCCTTAGCCTTGTTAACTGTGTCTTTGCCTCTGACAAAGGCTTTGACCCTGTCCATGAGGTTGTCAAATGAGTGTGGGAACTCTTCCCCCAGTTTTTCGCATAGCTGTGCATGCTTCAGTCCGTTTATGAAACTGCTGATCTTCATGACCTCCGAGACGTCTTTGATATTCATGCTCTCCTTGACAAACCTTTCCATGTATTGGTCTATCCGCTCGTTGTCCCTCTGCCTTATGTGTAGGATTTCGTTAGGGTTCTTGACTACCATTCTTTGCTGACCGAAGTTTCTCAGGAACTTTTCACTTAGTTCTTCGTAGCTGTCGATCCCTCCAGGGGGAGGCTGTCGAACCAGAGCCGGGCTCCCTCCGTCAAGGTCTGTACAAACATATGGCACCAAACGGGCATGGGCCACCGCCCCAGTTGCCCCGCACCCCTGAAAGCATGGAGATGATCTTCAGGATCTCTTGTCCCATCATATCGGTCAAAGTTTGGGGGTAGCTTCGTCTTAGGGGGCATTGGTGCTTCTGCTATCCTCCGGGTGAATTTTGAGACTTCAGCTAAGTCCCGTGGGAGGTAGGGTTGATCCAGGCCATCGTTGCTTGGATTCTCCTTTTCCTTTTCTTTTCCTTTTGGTTTCTTTCCCGTGATGAGATCCTCCCTTTCTTCCGAGGACATTTGTCTAAGGGCCGTCATGAACGTTTCCAGTGGGTCGCTTCCACTGCCCTTGTTTTGAGGGTCTGTCTTTTCTTGATTAGGGGGTGTATCGAACGATAGTTTGGCCCTGATACTGTCGAGTTTCTCTTGTCTTTCTAGGTCTTTGAGACACTTTTTTAGTTTCTCTCTGTGCATGGCCACGAAGTCCGGGGTGATGGTCTCTTCTTTTTCCAGCATTTCTGCCTGATTCTCATTCTCTTCCTCATGGGTTATATCTTCCACCGTGACTTTGTCATGATCATTCTGCACTGTCTGAATGACCCGTAAACCGGGTGTGGTGTCCATGTTGCTTTTTCTAAAACGGGTTATCTATGACGTTGGAGTTCAGTGTGGAGACACCGATCAAGCTGATGTCCCACGGATGGCGCCAATGTCGAATACCCAAATCCCGGCAGACGTTCAATGGATCTTCGCTGACGTCAAGATGTTCCGTTTCTTGTAGCTACAAAAGAATAAACCGTTAGCCTCGTCACGGGGGACCCCGGGAGGGGGATCCGTGACCAAGCTCCGGCGTGAGAGTAAGTAAACTTGCCGGAGAGATGAAGGAGTTTATTCCGATGAGTATGATCACCGGAATGTTCCCCCAAAGGTGTGAATCAATAAATGCGGTGTATGCAATTAATGTATGAGAATGTTGGTCGGAAGTAAATGAGAGAATAGTAAATGAGAATGTAGTCAATGAGACTGTAGTAGATGAGATAGTCTCGGAGATGATACCTTCCTTTGTTACCGTCTTCTCCCTCTTATATAAGTCCCAGACCTTATCTTGCATGTGGGATATTTTTTTAGATAATCCGCCGGGTTTAGGAAGACTTCGAGGGGCTCAGACACGTGTCTGACCCCTAACGGTTAGATTGGCAGCGACATTTAATGTTTCAGAAGAAGAAGTACGATGCCATCCTTGATGCTATTCTTATCAGTCATTAATGGATGCCTGCATGTTCTGACTCCTCGTTTCCCGCTCGTTTTGTAAAGGAGAAACCTTAGTGGGCAAGTTGGGTTCTGGTTGGGCTTGTACCCTGTTGGGTCCGTATGCAGACAACCCAAAGCGGGTAAAAATGGGGTTCCCCATTGGCCCGTCGTCAAAGATAGTTAGTGACAAGCTTAAATCCAATAGAATGTCGTTATATAAATATTAACTTTTGTTGTTACATGTTATGAAGTTTTAATATTGGTCCAATCCCTAATGACTAATGATTTTGGTTTGGCTAATGTAGGTTGGGTTGGCCCAATGAGTTCTTGTAGCATATTCTGATTGGGCCTTATAAGTTTGACCGACCTATTATCAATCACCAGCCCCAGTCTTATGCGATGTAGTTCTAACTAGTGGTGCACAAATCGGGTTTTTTTTAAAACCGGTTCCGGGTATGGAACCGGGTTCGGGTAGGATCGGGTTTTAAAAAATCGGGTTTTTTTAAAAGCCGGGTCGGGTCCGGGTTTTCTACCAAAAATGTATACCCTATATACCCGGGTTCGGGTAGGGTTCGGGTCGGGTTTTATAAAACACGGGTATTATAATACCCTATTTCCGGGTTCGGGTCCGGTTCAGGTATTCATCGGGTAGGGTTCGGGTATGCATCGGGTAGGGAAAAAACCCGCACGGGGTATTAAAAAAACCCGACCGGATATTAATGCTTCTTTATATGTTTTAGTGGATGGTGCCTACTGAAATTTTAATCAAATTTCTAAATTTAAATTCGATAGTGCTAGATCGAAGGAATAGTCCTGATTTGAATCCTTTTGGATTACATAAACAACAATATATTTTATTTGCTATGTTATGTTTTAACCGAGTTCCATCAATTTTTCATTTTTTTTGTATTAGACAAACACCAATCGATCTTTCCAGCAAATAGAGGGGAATAATGACCAAATAATTCAAATATCATTAGAAACCTAATAATTAAACAAGATTACATCAAAGTGCATATATAATTTTGTTAAATCATAAGAACTAGAAGTCTTAATGCTTGAAAACATAGATAAAATAACATAGCTAAAAAAACATAGCTATATAACCGGGTATAAAAAAACCCAGTTCCGGGTATTTATAAAACCTAGTTCCGGGTATTTATAAAAACCGGGTTTCGGGTATAAACCAGGTATAAAAAAACCCGGTTCCGGGTTCGGGTTTTAGATCAAATATGAATACCCGGTCCCTACCCTATGGGTAGGGTCGAGTTCGGGTTCGGGTATAGAAAACCCGGTTTTTATAATACCCGGTTCCGAGGTTTTTTTCCGGATTCGGGTTTTTTGTGCACCACTAGTTCTAACTATTATGCTAGACTCACATTATCCTTATTATTATATTAATTTTCCATGCTTTTGAGATGTAGTTCTAACTATTATGCTAGACTCACATTATCCTTATTATTATTCCATATATAACTTAGTAAGTTTTTTGTGCATAAGAACTTGTAATTTGTGCTTTGGGCATTTCTCAAAAAAAAAAATACTTGATTTTTTACTTTTAATCCAAAGGATTTTACATTTTGCAATTTTAACCCTATATAATTTGTTGAGTAAACTGCCATTTTGGTCCCTGTGGTTTGGCCAGTTTTGCCACTTTAGTCCAAATCTCAAACTTATTACATCCAGGGTCCTGTGGTTTGCATTTTGTTGCCATTTTAGTCCAAAACTCAAAATATCTCATTTTTGACTGTTTTAAGGTCTCTTTTTTGTCCTGTAGTGCAGGGGTAGTTTGGTCATTTTAATTTATTCTTTTAATTAATTAAAACAATATTAATTATATATTATATATATTCTTTTTTGTCCAGTCTTCTTCACTCTTTCTCTCCTCTCTCTCTCTCTCCTCTCTCTCTCTCTCTTCAACATCAACCATCGTTCCCCATTTCTTTTCTTCACTCTCTTATCCATGTTCTCTCTTTCTCTCACTAAAACCCACCTCCACCCACTTTGAATTCTGTAGTTAAAAGTGATTATGAACTTGTTGGTTGGTTAAAGATTGAATCATTTTGTTAACCCACTTGAAGTTTGAATCATTTTGTTAACCCACTTGAACTTGTTGGTTGGTTAAAGATTGAATCACCAATGTACCGGCGCCGGATCAAGGTGATGGCCCATCCTGCAGCACCGCCACCACCACCACTCTGCCGCCACATTCTCCGCCTCCCTGTTACCTCCATTCGAATATTAGGAACGATTCTCCAGGTTTAATCGGAGCACTTCTTGATGTCGTCGGTTACAGGGTATCAGGATTGTGGGTATAAGAAGATACATTTACAAGAGAAATGACTGCAAAAGGGACCGAATAAGGGTTCGCTTATGATGCTGGAACCACTTTTGAATCTTACGGCATTCTCACGGCAACCATGGTGTATTGTATTAATTTCTCATGATTGTTTGGTGTGGATAATTTTATGCTTATTTGATTTGGATTTTCCTTTGTTTGAATTGAGATGACATTTTGTCTGAAAGTGGTGAAGATAGCAACGACGGTGTGGGGTGGGTGTTGATGGCGGTGGTGAGAAGGGGAGGAGGTGGCGGTGGTGGTGGTGCTTTGGCAGGTCACGAACAGCAGAGAGATAGTGAAGAGAGAGATGGTGGTGGTGGTGGTGTTGGCGGCAGTGGGATGGTGGTGGTGGAGACGATGTTGATGATGAAGATGAGATGATGTTGATGATGAAGATGAGATGTTGCTGCTGTTGTTGTTCTGGCAGTGGCATTATATTATTTATTAAATTTGAGATATAATTTCTCACGAGTTGGAGAACCAGCCGGGATTCGGCAATGGGTTGGTCAACATCGGCCAACTGGTTAGCGAGATCCTGCAGCCGGGTGCAGTAATCGTCCAGCGATGAACAGGCAGCCAGAGTCAGATTCACGAAGGTTGTTTCTAAAGCCGCAGCGCGGGCTTGTTTGTTACTCAGATAGATTTTCTCGATCTGAACCCAGGCTTCACGAGCAGTCGTGACTGAGTTGATCACACGGCCAACCATAGAGTCGGTGACCGTGCTGAAAATCCATTGAAGGACGAGAGCGTCCAGTTCCTTCCAGACGGGATATTCATCAGCAGATTTGGCCGGAGCCGGGGTCCCGTCAATATGATCCAAAAATTTGTACGCCATGGCGTGGAGTCGGAAAAGTTTTGTCCAAGATGAATATGTCACTTTGGTACCATCAAGTGTGCGGACTTTGGATGTGATGTTGGAAACCGAGTAGGCCGGGTGAAGGGCCACCAGTTTTGGTTGAGAGGCTTCGGGTTTATCCGTGTCTTCGGGTTTATCTGTCATCGTAACGGCAGATCAGCAAACAAAATGAAGGGGATGATCGGAAGTTGTGGCGGCAGCGATTAGGGTATAGAGCCAAGGCTCTGATACCATAAAGGCAATGATAATATGGTATAATTTCTGTGTGTCTCATTAAGAAAATATAGACCCTATATATAGAGATTACATACAACTGAATCCCTAATCTAAATATGGATGATTGCTAACAATATTCCCTATCATAAATGAGATATACATAACAGGTTTGACTATGTGCAATATTTCCGCTAATAATTACAAGGCGCGAAATGGTTTTCAAAAATTGACCTTAGGTCGGGGTATCACCAATTAAAGGTCAAAGAAGAAGATGTGCCGAAGACGGCTTTCCGCACGAGAAACGGACATTACGAATTCCTCGTGATGTCATTTGGGCTAACAAACGCACCCGCGGCTTTCATGGACCTCATGAACCGGGTTTGCAAGCCAATGTTGGATAAGTCGGTCATCGTGTTTATCGATGATATCTTGGTGTACTCGAAAAGTGAAGCTGAACACTCACTCCACTTACAAGAAGTGTTAGAGACACTTAGGCGAGAGAAGTTATATGCAAAATTCTCTAAATGTGCCTTTTGGTTACGAGAGGTTCAATTTTAGGCCATGTCATAAATGCCGACGGAGTATTGGTGGATCCGTCAAAGATAGAGGCTGTGTCAAAATGGAATCCCCCGAAGAACCCTTCAGAAATTAGAAGCTTTTTGGGGCTTGCGGGGTACTATAGGAGATTCATTCAAGATTTCTCCAAGATTGCGTCACCGCTAACAAAGCTAACCCAAAAGAAAGCAAAGTTTATTTGGGGAATCGATCAAGAAAAAGCGTTTCAAACGCTAAAAGAAAAGCTAACTCAAGCTCCGGTACTGACATTGCCGGACGGAGTTGAAGACATGGTGGTTTATTCGGATGCTTCACTATCGGGACTCGGTTGTGTGCTGATGCAACGGGGCAAGGTAATAGCCTATGCCTCGAGACAATTGAAGATACATGAGAAGGAATATCCCACGCACGATCTCGAATTGGCTGCGGTGGTATTTGCCTTAAAAATATGGAGGCATTACTTGTATGGGGTAAAGTGCACCATATTCACCGACCACAAGAGCTTGAAATATTTCTTCGATCAAAAGGAGTTAAATATGCGACAAAGGCGATGGCTAGAAACGGTGAAAGACTACGATTGTGAAATACATTATCACCCCGGAAAGGCTAATGTAGTGGCGGATGCTCTAAGCAGAAAAGCGGACTATGTCCCAATACGAGTAAGATCGATGCAACTCGTGGTGACCTCAGGTGTACTTGAACGTATTCGAGAGGCGCAATTCGAAGCAATGAAAGAAGAGAATTGGAAGAAAGAAAGAATAATCGGTCAATTGAAAGACTTGTCGGATGGGAATCACGGGTTAAAGACTCGATCTGGAAGGATATGGGTCCCACATACCTGTGGAGTGAAGGCGCTTCTACTTAATGAAGCTCATAAATCCCGTTATTCAATTCATCCGGGTGCGACCAAGATGTACAATGATTTGAAACAAAATTATTGGTGGCCCGGAATGAAGAGGGATGTGGCAAAGTATGTGGAAAAATGCTTGACATGTTTACAAGTCAAGGCGGAGCATCAGAAACCATACGGCAAACTCCAACCGTTAGATATTCCGGTTTGGAAATGGGAACATATCACAATGGACCTACTGACCAAGTTGCCTAAAACGAATCGTGGTTTCGATGCCACATGGGTAGTGGTGGATAGATTGACGAAAAGTGCTCACTTCATTCCGATTCGTGAGACTTTTACGTCAGAAAAGATGTCAGAGGTTTACACGAATGAAATAATAGCACGTCATGGGGTGCCGGTATCCATTGTGTCTGATAGGGATACCCGGTTTACTTCAAATTTCTGGCGAGATTTCCAAGAGCAAATGGGAACCAAATTGTTCATTAGCACTACGTACCATCCCCAAACGGATGGACAGAGTGAAAGAACGATACAAACATTGGGGGACATGCTTCGGGCGTGTATAATCGACTTTGGAGGAAGTTGGGATGTTCACCTACCGTTAGTCGAGTTTTCGTATAACAACAGTTACCAATCTAGTAATAAGATGGCACCATACGAAATGCTTTACGGTAGGAAGTGTCGAACCCCGGTATGTTGGGGTGAAGTGGGTCAACGCGAACTCGCCCACCAAGATATAATACGAGCCACGAATGAAAAGATTGATAAAGTTCGGGCACACTTGAAAGCGGCTCAAGACAGGCAAAAGGCGTATGCTGATAAAAGGAAAAGGCCAATCGAATTCCAAGTTGGTGACATGGTCATGCTAAAAGTTTCCCCATGGAAGGGCGTTATTAGATTCAGAAAAAGGGGGAAGCTAAGCCCAAGATTCATTGGGCCATTTAAAATTTTTGGGAGAGTTGGCAAGGTAGCTTACCGTCTTGAATTACCAGAGGAGCTAAGTGGAATCCATGGCATGTTCCACGTGTCACAATTAAGAAAGTGCCTAGCATACGAAACGGCCTATATCCATTACGATGATATCGAAGTGGATAATAGTCTGAATTATGCGGTGAGACCGGTGGAGATTTTAGACCGAAAGGTCAAACATTTACGAAATAAACAAATTGACCAAGTCAAAGTCAAATGGGAGCATAGGAAAGGTTCGGACACTACATGGGAGTCCGAAGAGGAGATGCGACGTCTTCACCCTACATTATTTGGTACGTACTACGGTTTCGGGGACGAAACCTATTTAAGGGGGGTGGACTTGTAACACCCCAAAAATATAAAACTTTGTGTTTGATATATATTGTTAATTTAATAAGAACTAGCTAACTAGGAAATTATAAACCGGTTAGTTGATAGTCTTGAAATAACTTACTCTAAAGTTAAAACACTTAAAACTTAAAGCTAAATGATAAGTTGAGGGACTAAACTGGTCAAAACTGAAAGTTTAATACTAATTTAGTAAACAAAACACAAAGTCCACCCATTGTGGGTGGGTATCGATCGAACAGAGAGAGAGGGCGACCAGGAGATGTTCCAAAACCCTAAAACTTCATTAATCTTGCAAATTGAAGGATTTATCCAAGTCAAAATCAAAAATTGAGCATAGAATCATGATCCTCATCACAAGAGGATTGTAAGGTATGTAAAATCTGATAAAATCTCTCAACTTGAATTTCTTGTGATTTTGGAAAATCTGAAATTAGATGATGCATGTGTGTTATGTGGTTAGATTAGAGTTGATATGGTGTCTAGAAGTGAAATCTAGCCAACTACATGTGAAATCATGACCAAAATTCGGGAAATTCCATGAACACTTTGAAGAATGGGTTGTGGGTTTTACATGATGATGATGAACACTAGGATTTAGAATGATTATTCTAGTGTAATTTGATTTTAGAAAATGAATTCAGAAAGGTATGAGGATTAAAATGCTATATGAGGGCTTTATAGATGTTAAGTTAACTAGCTAGCAAACTATGAACTTAAATGCAAATGATGTAGAAATTCTGCCCTCATAGTGTTTGTAGAAATGCCTCAAAGAAGGCTTAAAAATAGAAATTTAAAGCTTTACCGCATAATTAAGACGTTTCGGTATAATATGCGAAGTGAGGTCTAAAGAGAGTTCTAAACATGTCTTGAATTGAACTCTATAGGACAAGATACCGGAACGTAGAGTGGACAAGCCGGTGGTGATTCGCGGTTGAAGGGTGTGCGCTAAGGTATGTAACTTGACCCGTTACATTTAGTGATTTTGATGATTGTATAATGACTAAATTGCAGAAAACAACCTTTATGTATACCCCAAACTGCACTTCATACCTTTCACTATGAAATCCGCCAAAACCAACCTTTACGTTCATGTTTTGTTACACATCACAACCTTTACACCAAACCTAGTCAAAAAAGTCAGTTAACTTACCTCACATGCTTTGCATGTGAGGGTATTTTAGTCTTTTTAAATCCTTATTTTCTTTTCTATTTTTTGTTTCATCACTCAAATAACAAATAACACAAGTCAAAATATTCTTTGATTTCCTTTTAATCTCCGCACATACACACACCTAAAAATATATATAAAAACACATACACAAATTTAACAAACTCATACATACACACCAGATCTTTTATACACACTACACATCTTCAGATACACACTAAACATCTTCATATACACACATAACCTTTAATAAAGATTCGATTTTTATCACTAAATCGTAATACTCAGTTGAAAAAGAAAGTAACCCAATTTAATTACTAACAAGATGAATCAAACCCAGATGAATCAAACCCAGATTATCACCTAATCACTAAATCTGTTGCTAATCTGGACGTGCCCATCCTTTTAAACAGAGGATCCTTGACATTTAAAAGTGACACTAATTGTTACATCAGATTATCACCTAAACACATTCATCCATCACTAAAATCATGTCACAAAACGATCCACAAATGCAGTAACTTTAAAATCATCCTTGGTATAAACACTAATTCATCAGGAATCTTCCCTAAAAGTAAATTCAAAATGCCAAATATAAAAGGTGAAAAAGATAACCCCTCTGAAAGAATGAAATATCTCACAATCCAAATTGAATCACAAATTGAATCACATCCAGACCCTCTCCAACTCTCTCACCCGAAAACCCAACAAGATGACCACCAGATCCACGTTAACTCCACCACCGTCGGACCCCCCTTCTCCCACCGCTCTCTCTGTCCTCGTACTCTCTCTCTTCGTCAATCTCTTTCTCTCTACTCGTCTCTCTCTTCGTCGATCTCCCAACCGACACCACCCACCACATTTGGATGGTGGTTGTTGGGGTTTTGAGAGGATCGTGGTGTTGGTGGTTCTCCAGAGGTGGCGGCAGATGGATGGTGGTGTTGGGGTTTCAGTGGGGGTGGTGGTGGTGTGGTGCTGGTAGTTGAGAACGGTGGAGGAGGTGGTGGTGGTAGGTACGGTGGTGGGGGTGATGATACGGTGGTGGTGATGATGATACGGTGGTGGGGGTGGTGGTGGTGTGGTGGTGGCGGTAGTAGAGAGAGAGAGAGCAGAGAAAGATGAGAGAGTAGAGAGAGAGAGTGTTGTATGTGTGTGTGTAGTGAAGCCACTGTGCAGGATCTTAAGACTTAACCAAGAATATAATTTATTAATAAACAAAAAAAAAAACAAGGTTGAAATGACAATAATACCCTCACATGCAAAACATGTGAGGTGATTTAACCAAGAATATTAACAGAGTTTGTGTTAAAGGTTGAACTTGTAGCAAAACATGAACGTAAAGGTTGGTTTTGGCGGATTTCATAGTGAAAGGTATGAAGTGCAGTTTGGGGTATACATAAAGGTTGTTTTCTGCAATTTTGTCTTGTATAATATGTATTCGAATTTTAGAACAAGAATGGTTTGAATTAAGTAGAGATGTTGCTATATTGAAGGATTGGTCAAACTTGGTTGGATCTTGTTGGTAGTCGTCATATGGGAAGATTCCTTAGACGAGCCAACGGGTCGAATACGGGTCGAATAATCGAGTAAAGTATGGTCAATGTTTTGGAGTATGATGAATTGATCCTTGATATTGGTTAGTGAATAATATGTTAGAATTACAAGATTTTAATGTATTGGTATCATAGGAAAACTGAAATCCGAGGGTTGGGGTTTTGGTGTAGTGATCGAACAAAAGTAAACATGGAATTCCAGGTACTACCGTAAATTACAGTAGTACCGTAATTTACGGTGGGGGTTAATTGTTTACGGCTCGAGTCTACTGATTTACGGTGGACATTTGATGATTATTGCCCACCGTAACTTACGGTGGAACCGTAAGTTACGGTAGGGACCAAACTTTTATAAATTTTAATTTAAATTGAATGATTTAAATTTCATTTCAATCGTGGTTTTGAAACATTAACATTTTGACCATTCTAACATAAACGTTTGTGTAAACATTGCAGTCTTAGGTACCCAAAGTTTATGGATGACGATCAAGCAACTTTCGAAGAACCGAACACGACTTTTGAAGCTTCCGCTATGTGAAATCTTACTTAGACCTTGTACATGGGTTGCAAACAAATACCTTAAACAACTTTTGAATGTTCCAACCTAGTCATTAGTTGACTAAGGTTTATGATACTTTATTTTAATTTATGATAATTTATTATCTTTTGGTATAAAAGTATATTTATATTCAAGTAAATACTGAGGGTGTAACACTAAACGGGTTGACCCGTTTAACCTATTTATATTGTATTATATTTTTTTACAATATGTTTCATGTCATAAATTAAATTGAAAATTCAGGTTGAACGGATCATGTTTGAGTCAAGCAGACCACGTATTGTTGGAGTTCTAAAACAACCTAGATGAATATTGGTATATACAGAAATTTCAATTCCTCTATGTATGAATGGGTTGATCTAGTGTATGTTTATCCGTTTCATAGCTGGGGTCGATACACATAAACATACACTAGATCAACCCATTCATACATAGAGGAATTGAAATTTCCGCCAATCATTATTTTGCATGAAATATACCTACAGGTGGGCCAAAGAATCATGATTAGGGGTTCTAATTTGTTAGACGACACAAACCTATCATGAAAATCATGAGCTTGGTTTAGTGTAAATGTGTTTTATCTAATGAACTTACGGGCTTATTTTTTATGCCAGAATTCAAAAGTTCAAAAATGAATTGGCATAGTTCAAACATAATTGTTTAAAAAAATGCACATTTGTAATTTTAAAGTATTAAAATGTCTAAAAATAATATTAAATATAAAAATTTCATGTTAAATGTGTCATGTTCATGTCAACTACTTATCGTGTTCCGGTTCATGTGCCGGACACAACATTTGGATACGTGTCGTGAGTGGTCCACCAACACGCGAACATGAACAGCTGGCAGCACTATGATCATGACCTAATATATAGAATGGCTACTCATACCCATGACCTTCATGTCACAAATTAGGACCTTAATTGTTGCCTAAGAGCTCTAGGCCTATAAAAATGGAAGCCTCTTTGGTTGATCCATATAACCTCTCTTAATTTCCAACAAATCATTATAGTAAAAAACAAGGTAATCATGCAGAGACTCAAGCCATTATGGAACCATGATTCACGAAACTAACTATATTAATCTACGTAAAAGTTGTAGACTTATAGCCTATAGGATGTTACCAGTTATTTTGGTTGTAGTTCAGTTAGTCGAGACTATATTTCTCTTTAGGATTTTACATGTACTCTTTAACCTTGTTCGAGACTATATTTCTCTTTAGGATTTTACCTGTACTCTTTAAACCTATTCATTTGGTGCAACAAGTACTTTGCATAGGGGACAAGTGGCCTTTAACCTTAGCCATTTCACAATGCATGTAGAATGGAAGTGATGGTCACAAGGAAGTAGAAGAAGTTGTTCCCCGTCTTCATATTGGCAAAGACATATACAACAGTCCTGCAAAACATATGAAGATAACAATATAAATCAGCCAACTTTAAATATACAAATTTAAAAAATTAAAGCTTTTGGAACCAATAAAATAGAGCAAGTTATAAAAAAAATATTGAAAAGAATTGTTACGGGCCAAACCCAGTTGAACTAAATCAAAGAATCACACATTTTCCCGTTACTCAGCCCGATTCACTCACACATTTTGCTACCTCGAATGATATTATTACAGATTGTTGTCACATGGAATAATATAAATATACACCTTTAAACATTTATGTCTGTTTCTTAATATAGATAATATACATCTTATATTTACAACAACAGTATTATGATTATTACAATAATAATATAAACCTTAGAATAAGACAAGATAGGTATTGTATGCGCTAATAGACTTTGCACGACCCTCACCCATTTGACCCGTTTGAACCATTCCCGTTTTACCTTTTTTTATTTGACCCATTTAAGATAAAACACAACCATTTTGACCCATTTATAAGTAAATGGGTCGAAACCGCAAGCCTCTTCAAAGTTAACTTAGGTAATTAATACACAATCGTTTTATCAGTGGGAGAAAATATATACCGCATTCTCAATTCGAAGAACACGCTCAGTGGAGAAGTCCTGGCCATTTGTCCCCATAGGGATCATTCTGCATGCTCTATTATCAGGCTGCCCAACGTCACCATTGGACACTTCATATCTATATTTGGGCAGGCTGCTGATTTCAGCCTCTGATGCACGTTCCTGTGTATTCAATTCGCATAGTTGTAAAAATCAGCAAGAAACAAAACTAAACCAAATAAAAAATGTTTTTTTATCTATTTCACCTGGCAGTTGATGTAGTGCATGAAGACAATAATGCAGGGCAAGCAAAAACAAAAGGCAGCTGAGAGGAAGATATACAATATAATACGAAGGGCAACAAAGAACACATCGGTAGCCAAAAATGCCAGAGTCAACCTGCCATAATTAAAAAACAAATTAAGAAAAAAAAAATTAAAGAACGTCCAAAGGTTGTTGGACTGATCCTTTCATACTTTAAAAGAAACATAAAGTTCACTGAGTTCCCTAAGCTCCTTCATACACCAACACATGTTTTGTTATAAACTCTTTTCTAGACTGTTTATGAATGATCACAAAGCTATTGTACAGGTTCAAGACATACCACTAGACTGTTTATGAATGATCACAAAGCTATTATACAGGTTCAAGACATACCAGAATAGAAGTGGAGTGCCATGATTATCATAAGTATGGAGCATCAAACCGAAGCCAAGCACCCACCACATAGAATAGATCACTGTAGTATGCAGTTCACATTTGCTGGTCAAAATACAAAACACCATTAGGGTGTAGGGAGTGGTTAGACACTTGAAAGTGGTAAACTTCAAAATCAACCAATGAGAGTGTGCCATGTCATTCAACCTTAATTGCCTAACTATGCTCAAAAGTGTTAGCAATGGTTAGACACTTAATGAATTGGTAAACTATTTAAAAAAAAAGATGTGATTGGTTAAGATGGCATGGACCCCACCCCACAGACCCCCTCTCTCTCCTACCCTCCCTCTCCCCGATCGGCAACCTGTTACCGCACCTCCACCTTCACCGCACGGCAAACATGGTTGGCGGTGGTGTTCCCGAGCGGCAAACTCCTTTTGCCGAACCAGTTTGCCGCCCACACCGTATCCCCTTAGGGCGTATTAGTCATATCTTAATCAACTGCTTCCATAAACTTTTGTATAGTGTCAAATGATAGTGTCATCCTTGTGGAACAAAGGGATTATCTATCTTTCCGAAAACATCAAGGAAAACGATTAACTCAAATATCAGATCAATGACCCTGCATAAACATTTAACTTGCTTTAAAAGGCTAGGCTAAGACATAAATAGGTACACTGTGAAAAGAAACATTCAAAAAAAGTAATTTGTTACCTTAATCAGTTAATCCTACTCAAGATATTTGTTCTTCCTATGTAAAATCTCTACCATCTGATTCGCTACATGATCCTTGAAAACTCATGCTTATGATGCACCATTTTTACTTGTTAAAGTCAACATTCTTAGTAGGACGTGATAAAGTAAAGGATTGTGTTGGGACAAAAATAAATTACCTATCTAGGACATGCCTGAGGCATCACTAGCTTATGCAATACTTTAGCAGCTTAAAATGTTACCCTCACCACAAACACGCGACTTACATTAGGTTCATTCTTATGAATCAAGTCAAACTGAAAGCAATCAGATACATCTCCTTCCTAACAGAATTTACCTTCCCAAAAATTCCGTAAACTACAAGAAACAGATAGTTAATTACTCAAGTGGAGCTTATCAAACTTGTTAACTTCAAAGAACCTCAATGAAGTCAGAAGTCCACATGCTTCTAATTATCTCATGTTTGGTTATATAAAATTGACTTCAACTATTATCAAAACATACTTCGGTATAAAGGAGAATTAATCGCATTAATAGTATATGTAGTTGACCAGTTCGTTTCTTATTCTGAAACAGTTTCCATCCTAGACTAAACTAGAAAATTATTCATTCTCAGGATTTCGATTTAGATCCAATAAGGTTCAAGTCTCTGATACAATTTTCAACAGAAAATTCCAAAAATTATATAAGAAGTTGAGCCACAACCAGATATGATTATGTTCAAGCTTCAGCTATAGTTCACCGATTTCATATTCTCTAACTAATTAGTGTAAATTATAAGCTTAGCAATTATCATTTCATACTTTTAGTTTGGTCAATAAGTATATCAGAAGCTTACGGAATTGAAAGCAGCATAAACTCATTAAATGTAAACTAAACGAAATTCAGAATTAAGTCTACCGGATAGGATGAAGATCTTCTAACTCGTTCTCATATCTCGGACCAGTGATAGTCAAACGTCGCGTTACTGAGTTAGGCGCTGTTGCGATTACTCCATTCCTCCTCATATACTCCAACACCACAAGCACCGCATTAACCACACACAGCATCGAGTAACCGCAGAGCCAAACCCTAAGTTCCGCATTATCCTCTTCCCACGCAATCCAGAACAACGTAACGAACGAAACCACAACAAACGCAAGGTTCCACAGCGTCTCTATGACCACAACTGGAAGCGAATAGCCCCAAGCCTCTCGGTAATCCTCCAGCTGTAGCGCTACGTTCTGGCGAACTACCATTGATGCTCCACGGCGGCCGGCGAAAAGACCTAGAAGCATCGGAACTCTGGACGGAGGTCTATCTCCTCCGGCGGACGGTGCGGCAGCAGTGGCGTGAGTTGGAGAGAGTAACGGCTCATCGACGGTGGTAATCTCCGGCACCGACGCTACAATCTCCGCCATGGTGTAACAGAATGATAACAGTACTGATTCTGTTTTGAAAATGTAACCGTCTATAAAGGTATAGGGGGGAAACAGTATTGTTTCACTTTACCCCCTAAGGTTCGGTATTGTGACGATAATGGTGACATTGATTTTATTAAGTATGTAAAGCGAAGTGTATGAAGTTGTGTTGTTTTGATTATGAATATAAGGCTAGTGGGTATGGTGATGCACCATCCTTGGAGGATGATCCGCCACGTAGGCGTCACATCATAGTCCTCCAAAGGATGGTCCATCCTCCAAAACTAGAGGGCATGGTAAGATGGTCCTAGTCATCACCCTCCACCATTTTTATGTTTTTTTATTTTTTTAATCTTCAACTTTTTTTTAACATTTAACAAATAAAGTAACAAAATATTTTCATTAATATTAAAAAACATTACATAAACTTAAAAAAAAAAATGAAACTTAAAAGAAATAAATTTAAAAAAAACATAAACTTAAAAAAAATAAACTTAAAAATATCCTAATATATTAAAATAAGCTACTAGTCTTCGTCTTCCATGTCGTGGCCGGGTTCGTTTTGAGCGTTGTTCCAAATGTACTCCACCAAGTCCGCTTGTAGGTTATGATGTGTGTACTCGTTACGTAGAGCGAACATGTTCAAATCTTGTTGTTCCGCACTAACTGGAACATAATTTCCAGTTGACGCGTCTTCGTCGTACTCGCATATCGCTCTACCTTCGTCTTCAATGACCATGTTATGAAGGATGATACAAGCGTACATAATGTGTCGTAACCTCTTTGGTGTTTGCGAATGTGCTGTCGCCTGCAATACGTAAAAAACGGATCAGACTGGGCCATGTCGCCTGCAATACGTAAAAACAGTGGCCGACTCATGCGGAACCGACGTCGAAAAATCTCGGCTGGGTACACGGGTTCGTCGGCAAACTAATCGGCTAGTAATTTATCGTGGCCGGCTATAAATTTAAAACGAAACATAAATGAAATTAATTATAAAATCCATTTTCAAATCTATATAAAACATAAGGAAAAAAAAAGTAAAATACCTTCTTGATCTCGGTTATATTTTGCTCGTCTAGTTAGCCGTTGGGACGACCCTTCATCAGCCGCCATGAAGACCTGAGCCGCGTTCATAATCATGTTGTGCATAATATCATCATCTTCCGAAGATGATGAATACCATGCAGACGAAGCCGATGAAGACATAGAAGAAATTGAATAAATGGAAGAAATGGGTGAAGCCATGATAATTTTTGAGCGAGAGATGGGGTGGTAGTGGGTAAAAAACGGTATAAAATATGATGAGTTTTTATAAAAAGGGAAGAGTGGTTATAAAATGTGAGAGAGATGGGGTGGTAGTGGGTGAAAAGTTGTGAAAAAAATGGTTAAAGAGGTGAGTATTTATAAAAATGAAAGTGAAATGGGGGATTTTTTGAAATATTACCGTTTGAAACTTTAATTTTAATTAGAAATTATTATTTTTTTAAACGGTTACTTTTGGATTGGGCCCCACCTTATTTGGATCGTCGCAAACGGCAAGGATCAGACGGGGACGACGGGACGCGGGGGGGGGGGGGGGGGGGGGCACGGTGTTCCCTCCGTCGCCGAACCAAGCCGGACCGGGGACGAACCCCATACCGAGTAGCCTAAGTCAAGAGAAAGTTAAGTCAAAAACACATCATACCTAACCAGGCTTGATTATGAATAAAATTTATGTCGTAACGTAATTCAACTCGGTTTTGAAAAAAAACTTATATCAAATTGTACATAAAGATAAGCATGTCACCATATCAAGATCGGATTATAAAAAACACTATATTTTAAAAGTTATAAAAGAAAAATTAAATATATGTAAATTTAACTATAAATAATAAAATTATTAAAATGAGCAAACACAAAAAATAACGTATGATGGAGCATATCATATAGTATGTTCTTAAAGTGAAACAAAAAATGCATATTTAATCCAACCAATTAAAAAGGTGTTTTTTTCATCTCGTTTACAAATAGTATTTATTTAAAGTAAAAAAAAACATATCTTTTTTTTAAAGGTGAACTTCTAATGGTGACCATTGTTAAATCCGCAAATCGCGGACCCTCTCCAAGAACGTGGGCCCAGATAGCAAGGCCAGCGCTGGGTTAACCAGTCTTGGGTTGAACACTTTCCCCCGGAAACCGTACTGCCTCCACACGATTTTACTCGCTGGAGTAACAGCCGGATGAAAACCAGAGTGACGCTCAGGATCAAACCCTCCTCAGTGGGTTTTTCACCATCATAGCGCACATGTCACACCCATTTGCCTTTGCCGGGAGTCGAACCGGAGTCTCACAAGGAAACACCCGGTCCAACAACCAACTGAGCTAGAGGGATGGACAAAAAAAAACATATCTAATACAACCAATCAAAAGGTGTATTGTTAATCTTCTATCAGACCATGTGTGGTGGTTTGGGTGAATAAAGCCCCTATTCTTGGGCATTTTCCGCCATGTGGCAGTACAGTCAGCAAGGGGCAGTATTAGGCGTTTTTCTTAAATGTGTGTAGTGAGGATGTGGGCATTATATTAAAAAGGGGTGTTAAACAATTAAATAAAAAGAACATCAAAAAATTGGTATTGGGCAAGCATAGGAAAGAATGCATGTGATTGGCCAAACCATTTGATGTTTGGCGTGATTTAAAGAACGCCGGAGGGTTTTTTTCTGAAAAAACACGCTAAAACACCCATGGAGGTGGGGATGGGGCATGATTGGGCGTGTTTGGGGGCAAATTTTGAAAAAATCACGCCCACTACACATGGTCTCAAAAAGGAGTAATGTTAATCTCACTTACAAATAGTATTTACTTAAAGTAAAAAAAAACATAATTCAACCAATCAAAAAGGTGTATTGTTCATCTCACTTACGAATGCTATATAGTATAGTATAATATAATTTCACTTTTCGTTAATTTAGTTAATTTTGTGTGAAAGATGAATTTATTGAAGAGCCATATGATGGGTATGATCTAGACTGTTTTATGGCCGAAGAGAGTTTAATATCCACACTTGCTGTGATAAAAAAGAAGAATCGTTGAAGTATGTGGATAACGCATATTCAAATAGCAAAATAAAAGCATGATCATGATAGTGAGCTTAGATTTTCCAAATCTAATTGAGTTTAGAAGAGTTTTAAACCTTCGTGCATGACAAATGCGACACGGCTTACCACAAGATGTGCAAATATGGAGTTACCTTTAAATGTTACATGTTTGTTTTGGTAATAAGTTTTTTGCTTATACAACATTTGTGTATGTGACGATTTTGTAGAACCACTTTCTTGCACTCAACCAACAAAGGCAATGGTTGTGAGCATAGTTGCTGCAAGCTTGAATCTAAGGGGTGTATTACAAGTCTATAAAGCATTCGTATAAAAAGAAAAACGCATATATAGGAATGTCAAAAACTCTAGAGTATATTACTTATGTCCCTTTGTTTTAGTGGTTTTAACTACTTGAGTCTAATATCAAAAAGTTTAACGCTCCGAGTCCCTAACCGCTCATTTTATGACGTTATGAGCCCCTGTGTTTAGGTGGTTTTAACCACTTGAGTCCAAAATCAAAAGTACAAGTGTTAAAATTGGACTCAAAACGTTATAAAATGAGCGATTAGGGACTCAGGATGTTAAACTTTTTAATTTTAGATTCAAGTGGTTAAAACCACTAAAACACTGGGACTTATAAAATTAATTTACTCTAAACTCTATTATATTAAAAATTTATCACTGCATGTTATAGAGTTTTCATATGGTATAATAATGGTATATACCCACATATTTGTGGATTTTCTAATACCATTTCAATCTAAACGAAAATCGATTAAAATTAAAAATGACAGAATTTGGGGATTTTCTAACGAATTAAAACAGTAGGTAAACGAGCTAAGCCTATAAGCTGGGTTGGCTCGGCTAGTGACTCACTCGATAACTGGCTCATTGACTCGTTTAAATTAAACCTAAGAGTTCAATATAATATAAACTAAAAATATACTAATTATAACGAGTAAAATGCACGGATAGTCCCTGTGGTTTGGTGAAATTTCACCTTTAGTCCCTAACTTTTCAAAATTACACTCTTAGTCCTTGTGGTTTGACAAGTTGTTACTCGGATAGTCCCCAAAGCGGATGAAGGTTACTCGGATAGTCCCTGTGGTTTGACAAGTTGTTACTCGGATAGTCCCTGTGATTTGACAAGTTGTTACTCGGATAGTCCTTGTCATTTCACACCCACTTAACTAGAAAAACTAACCTTCATCCGCTTTGGGGACTATCCGAGTAACAACTTGTCAAACCACAGGGACTAAGAGTGTAATTTTGAAAAATTGGGGACTAAAGGTGAAATTTCACCAAACCACAGGGACTATCCGTGCTTTTTACTCAATTATAACATATAAAAAACTATTGAGAAAAAATAATAATAATAATAATAATAATAATAATAATAATAATAATAATAATACATACATATGTGTATGCTGAAACCCCTATATTCATCTTCATCTATTATAAAACCATATGCAAGTTTACATTTTTAATAATAAAATTAGAGGTTTTCATATAATCAACTACCATTCAACTCTTTAAATATTACAAGATGATGATAATCTCAACTATCCTAATATTCAGACTAGATAATTACTCTAATATTCAAAGTAGAGATAGATTAAACTCAGTTAAAAGTAGAAAACCTAAGCAGTATGCAAATTGCATTCAAGCTACTAGTGAAAAGGTTCACCTCTATTCTTCTAATACTAGTTCACCCTTACAATAACTTCTTTGCCACTGGCCACGCCACGCCTACTTCCTGTGTCACGCCATTTCATAAAACAAAAAATTATGTTAAATTATCACTTGCAGGGGCGCAGCATGTGAGGGGGGGGGGGGGGGGACGTCCGCCCCCGGGATTTTTCGCTCAGTAGTGTTATATATGTAGTTTTCGTATAGAAATTTGTGGGTATATACGTTCTCACCCCCCCGGTTCTATACAAATTTTTGGGTATATATGTTTTCACCCCCCCCGGCCGAAAAATCCAAGCTTCGCCACTGATCACTTGAACATGGCATTTAAGTGTAGTGTAGTGTAGTGTGTGTGTGTGTCTATATATATATTAGGGAAAGGTTTAAATGGGAACGATGAATCTTTTGAAAACCGTGAGAACGAATGAAAAAACCACGAGAACTTGGTCAAAAACAATTCAAATTCAAATTTTTTTACACTTATCATTATTATTCGAATATAATGTTAGAAATTTAATTTACACGAATTCGTAAATAAAGAAAATTTACACATGTGTAAGTTTTCCATTTACACATGTGTAAATTTGTTATATTTACACGTGTAAAAAATCTGATAAGAGTGATTTTGAGAGAGGAAATGAATTATTTGACGTTGTAAATTCTTTTTTTGATGTTGTATTTTAATTACAGTGAGGTTTGTATTAAAAAAATTGGATTTGATTGGTTTTTTCATTCGTTCTCACGGTTCTCGTAATATTTAGCATTCTCCAGATAACCCTCCCATATATATATATATATAAACCCAAGTGAAATATAGACTTACGTTTATAGCGTTTCACTGCCTTACAATAGTTACTTCCACATTTACACCGGAACGCCTTCCTTGCGTAACTATCATCATCAAAATCAATACCATAATCCTGCATCCATTTTTCAAACACAGGCTTAACATCATCATACTAACAAACAACGACATAATAGCCCATGGCTACTCACCCAAGTTAGTTCTTCCATAGCCTTTACTTCCCTAGTAGTGAAAAACGCATGCTGCAAATTCAATTAACGGCGTAAATCAATTAATTGAACATGTAAATACATGTACAGGTATAGCACAGTAAATAACTAAAAGTAGTACATGGTAAAAATGGTGATCTGGTGACTCCACTTCAACAGGGATCTCAACCATGTTAGCATCCACACATCTATCAAACCAACCAAACAAATTTTCAATTAAGGAATATAGATAAAAAAATAAAAAAAAAAACAGGTAAAAGTTTGGATTAAACATGTAAGATGTAATTAAATACCTATGGTTAATGAAGCGTGCAGCGTTTCCAAAAGAAGCAGCATCCAAACATAGGGAATCTTCATCCTTTACAAACCCTTCTGAACTCCAATGAGCATCCAATAAGACAGAGTATCTATGTCCTTCATTCTTGTTGAGTTCGTTTCGTTCAAGTAACTCACGATTTGTTACAATTTCTCCAACATACTCGCATACAAACGTCCCCTTAGGTAAGTCCTCTAGAGTCCTCAGTCCCCAACCCTTTCCTTCACGTGTCATAAATACCTGCAAAAGTACAAGAAACTTGTAATGTTAAGTTCCCAACTCTTTCGAAACCAAACATTTCGTGAAATTTGACTACTAACCTGCAATCTTGCTTGAATGCCTCTCTGAACAACACGATTTCCACAGCTCAAACCACACCCGCACTTATACCAGCATTCCTTTATGAATTTCGTTCTCTTTTGCAGAGTGATATTGATGCGCTTTTCAAGAAACTTTTCATCCACTAAACCGTCAGTTGTGTATGCAAACTCACCTCCTTTTTCTACAGCACAAGCACACGGTACTTCACGGAATAAACAATCACCAAAGCAACCCGGGCAGCTATTTTCATCAGATATACTCGCAAGCATAGGCTTCACATTTGCAGTGTCATAGTTAACATTTGTCTTAATGTAGGTGAAGCTAGGTGGTTTCTCGTCATCAACATCGTTAACTAATGATATTTCGCGTTTTTCTAAACCGCGAGTTATATCATCCACCCAGTAGTGCTTGCTGCAGAGCCCAACCGTTACTTGCGCCTTTGGAATCGTAGTCAAGCTACTTGAACACGACAACTCATCGATACCAACCATCTGTTGCTTTTTGAACGTTGCGATAAAACAATCTTCGAATTCACTTGCTACCACAAATCTTGGGAAATCAGTAGTGGGAGCATCTTCTTTCTCGGGTTCGTTGTTAAAAGATGGGTTCGCGTTACCGACATGATCTGATGCATTCCCTTGTTCGGTAAAACATTCGCATATTTGTTTTAAAACTTGAGCGAGAGAAAATCCCATTGCAAAAGCTTGGAATTTTTCTTGATATATATCCTCAACGCGCTTCGTAACCGCATCAGGACTTGGAAAACCGAATCCAGGAGGAGGTTTACATATGGAAAAAGTGAACTTGACTTCACCATTGGATGAAGAAGCTATATCGACCTCAGAGGAACATCGCGATAGCGGTACATCCTCATTCTCGTTCTTATTCGCCTTGGTATCCGAATTGTTATATTCTAAACACAAATTTCCCAGATTCTCACGTAAATATCCTGCAGGATCTTTACATATCTCAAATAAATTATCAATCATTTTAACAAAATAAATATCTAAGATTAGTTGCATTGCAGATGCATAAATAGGGATGCAAATGAACCGAATGAACACGAACAAGTGTTCGTTTGTTAAGGAAATATATGTGTTCACGAACTGTTCATGAACACTTACCAAACGAGATTTTATGTTCGTGTTTGTTCGTTAAGGAAATGAATGTGTTCGTGTTCGTTTGTTAATTTTAGGCAACGAATGCAAACGAACGTTATGAACACGAACTGAAACAAACGAACACAAACAAACATTCATGAACAGAATATATAAAACACTAATACTTATTAAGTATTTTATTTGTCGGAAATTTGAAGTGTTTAAATAAAATATATAAACTAAAAACACTAACGAACTATCGAACACAGACAAACATAAATGAACACGTTCCCGAACATAATTAAACGAACGCGGCCTCTGTTCATGTTCGTTCATTTGACTAAATTTCTTGTTCGTGTTTTTCCATTTATTAAACGAACTTCTTGCCAAACGGTTCACGAACTGTTCGCTGAACGTTCGGTTAATTTGCAGCCCTATGCATAATTGCATAAACATACTTGAAGATGTGGTTTCGCTTCTCAATCGAGGTCTTCTTTTTAGTGGCTCCTCCTCCTCTTCTTCTTCTTCTTCTTCCGGTTCATCAATAAATACGAAGCCATGTTCCACAATTTCCGTTTCCTGCATGTCATATCATTAATGAATAATCGTTTAGTTACAAACCAACTATAATAAGAACAATATTTACCAAATTGATCGAGTACCTTAGGGCCCTCAGGTTCAACAATAGCATCTAGAAGCACCTTATAGTCGTCTTCCTCGATATACTTCCAATTCTTTTCATACGTCTTCAAGAGGTGTTTCAACGTAGATCTTACTGTTGATGGAGATATGTCATAACGCTTCATTGCGTTGCATGCTTGTTTACTTTTTTCCAAATATAGCTTGGAAGGTGCCATCAGTAAATGTAAATCCAACCTACACAGTTAATAAAACAAGATATACATTAGAATCTCAAACATTAACTAACATTATGTCACTAAGGAAAGAAAAATGGCAATCATATCTTAATCGTTTGAAGAAGAAACATAAACATTTTTATGAAGACACATACACGAGTACAGTACAATCTTGTAATTATAATTTTATATAACCCATTCAGCCACAATATACAATAAAATAAAACATGCATAATGAAGAATGAACATTGAGTAAAAGCTCATTTAAGGGCTACTTGATGAAGATGTCTGATAGGGTGTACATATAGCAAGACCTTACGTACGTGAAGTCTCACCTCGTGCCTCGGCTTTCGGGAACTAAACGCCTCAGAGTGCCTCGTGCTATTTAAAACGAAGTTTATAATTGATGTTCAAGTTATTTTTAAGAGAAAATAAAATTGTTTGTGGGTTAACCTAGTCTGGTTTGTTACTAAAAGTTCTAAAAAAGACCCGATTCAACCTGAACCATTTTCACCCGTTACCTGACCTGCCTAACTACCACGTACACAGAAAGGATCGCTTTAAAAAATGTTATTTTGATTCAGGTCAAAACAGGTTTTGACAAAATTGGGTATGGTATGGGTCTATGTTGTCAAAAGCGCAAAAAGCGCGCTCCTAGGCGCTCGGGCGCAGCGAGGAGCACCTACAGCGCCTGGTGGTAGCCTAGGAGCAAAAATGGTTTTTTTTTTTGAAAAAACGGTGCTGAGACTCAAAAAGGCGCGCGACTAGGCGCAAAAACAGTGCTGAGGCGCAGCGCATAAGCAGAAAACAAAAGGTAACGCACAAAAAAGACGAAACTGAGTGCGTGCAAAAACTGCCTCACGTGGGCCCGGGTTTTCGGAGCTGCATTCGTGTCCGCAGGACGTGCGGGCACGCACAAGTTCAACCAAATTCCAGCTCAGAAACTCATACTATGGGTCTGACCAGCCCATTTTAAAGATGGTCAATAATATTATCGTCTCATTTCCGATTTTTTTCTAGCTAAATAGGCCGAAATCAGATCATTGTTATGTTCGAACCGATGTTGGTGTCAATGAGGTTGGATCCATTCAATCAAATAAATCGAAGTAGTATCAGTTAAGTGCCATTTAGTAAATTCTCAAAAAGGCATATCATTAAACAACATATGCCCCTTTCTTTAGAAAAACAATCCCCTAAATGGAATCATATATTCTTGTTCTTCATACTTTCAGTTCAAAACATCAAATAACCATAACTTTAAGGATCTTTTACCTATAAATACTAACAATAAATAAGTTGATTAGAGCTACAGATCCACAAAAAGTGAAAATAAAATAAAAACACACACACACACATAATCCTAGAAACATTCATGACCAAATTTTCATTTTGTAAAATAACAAAATTATGCTGAAATTTAGTAATGCAATTTGAAGGGTTACCTGGTCAAAGATCAGAGGTTGAAGTCGCAATCAAGGAGAAGATACAAGAAAGAACAGAACTTCAAAAGTAAAGGTGAAGATCAGAGGAAGGACAACACCACAACTTTGAAGAAAAAGTGAAAAACCATTGCAGCAGGGAAATCAAAGGGACAGAGAACAAAAAGTATGTTCTCTTAATTTATGTTTGAAAATAGAAATAACAAGAAGGTCCTTATAATATATTTATTATTGCGGTTTTGATCCCTAGATTTTTTTATTTATTACTACAATTTTGGTTCTTAGTTCTCAGTAGGGCTGCAAACGAACCAAACGTTTGGCGAACAGTTCGTGAACCGTTTGGCGGGAAGTTTGTTTGTGTTCGTTTATTAAACAAACGAACACGAACAAGAAATTATGTTCGTTTAGTTAAACGAACAAACATGAGCAGAGGTCGTGTTCGTTCGTTTATGTTCGTGAACGTTCGGTAACGTGTTCGTTTATGTTCGATAGTTCATTAGTGTTTTTAATTTTTTTATTTATTTAAAAACTTCAAAATTTTGACAAAATAAATATCTAATAAGTGTCAGTGTATTATATATTATGTTTATGAACGATTGTTTGTGTTCGTCTGTTTCTATTTGTGTTCATGAACATTATTTTGTGCTCATTTGTGTTCGTCAACGTTCGTTTTTGTCTATTGTCTAAAATTAACAAACAAACACGAACACGAACAAGTTCATTTACTTAACAAACGAACAGGAACATAAAATCGCGTTCGATAAGTGTTCGTGAACAGTTCACGAACACATATATTTCTTAACAAACGAACACGAACAAGATCTTGTTCGTGTTTGTTTGGTTCGTTTGCAGCCCTAGTTCTCACAATTTAATCGGAAGGAGCCTAAGCCGCCAACATGCAACCCCCCCCCCCCCCCCCCCCCCCCACAAGGGGCGCCAAATAAGGTATTGTGAATGGAATGGCGTGCGTGAAAGGCAAGTGAATAGTGAACCTCATTTGCAGTTTAGGTGGACCAATGAGTGAATAATGTCCAATCTCATTGGTGTTCAACTCTACGAGTGAGCCCCCATGAAATAAATGGCAAATGGTGGTCAAACTCGTTCAGTTTATAGCACCATGAGCCATCGTAAAGGCAAATCCTTGCAAATAATGATGATGGCAATCAATGTGGATGATAAATGGGATTTGTGGAGATGAGTGTCTTTAGAAAATTATGTGACAGAGAAAGGAGAAAGGGGGCGCTCGAAGGCACGCTTTGCGGTCCATTCGAACAGCACTTACGTGGATCTATCAATCCGCACATTCTTCGTAGATGCTTAATATCATAAAAAATCAGGCTTGGATTACTAATATTAATAAGTTGACTTGATAATTTTTAGACAATAAAAACTTATATAGATACTATCTCAAAAATATATATCACTAGAATTTTGACCCACCGCGCGTTGTGGCGGCTTCAAAACCTAAAGTAACTCGAATTTGCATCGTCAAATGTCAGACCGACTCATTTCCGAGCAAAACTTACGTCAAAACGTATACCAACTGAAAACATACACAAAATAAGCACGAAACATTTTATAATTCACCACTTATTACCGAGAAAAATTTACATAAAAAAACAAATGGGAAACGTACTTAAATAAAGCACGTAAGAAAATAATATTATATAAGTTAAAAAATGGTATCGCGCGTTGCGGCAGGGTTGAAATGTAAAGTAATTCGAATTTATGACAAAATGTAGACCAATTGAAAACATGCATAAAAATAAGCATGAAATCTATTGCCAAAACGTTCACCAACCGAAACCATACATAAAAATAAGCACGGAAACACTTTATATGTGACTCACGTACATAAAACTAAACACATAAAACTTGAGAGGGTTAAAATGACACTTCACAAAGTTCTTATAAAGCTAAGAGATGTAAATAATAATATATGACAGTTAAGGGTAGGAAAAAGAAAAAACCCAAAACATAAAACATAAAAGAAAAGAAAAAACTAAAAAATGATGTTTGCTACAACTACATGTGTTTTGTAAATTGTTATATCAATAATTTCGTAAGCTATTTCTACTCAATGTGCTTTATTCATAAGTTACTAATTGTTTAACTAAACAAGATTTTGATACATTTTCCATGAATATTAATTAGTTACAAAACTTATATAAAAAAGTTTAGTGGTTTAGATCAAAATCAAACTTAAAACTTTAACTTGCAAGTTACTTTTTAACTATCGGGTTGTATATGAAAGTAATTGTATAGTTCCGACGCAATTTGTACTATTTTTATCCGGTTCAGATAAGGGGGATTCTATTGGCACACCAGCCAATCTATTCGCACACTTTGCTTTTTCAATACGGGGGATTCTATTGGCACACCAGCCAATCTATCCGGTTCAGATTTGCTTTTTCAAAAGTCAAATCTGTATGTGACAGTTCTTGTCTGGCGGCTGACTGGACCTATACGGTTCGTATTGCTTTGGTTTTTTTTAGAATTCAGGGGGTCTATACTCTATACGGATCGTACAGGTTTATACGATTCGTGTTAGCCTACTATACACCCAGTTTTGACCTATACGATGCGTATAGGGGTAAAATCAAAATTTCATAATTTTAGGTTTCGCTTTTTCGATGCGTAAACTCAACCAATACGACCCGTATAGACCTATACGACACGTATAGGTCCAGTCAAATAGACAAAATCTGACACATCAGTCTTTATTAGAAATTAAAAAAGCAATACGACAGATATAGACCTATACGACCCGTATTAAAGGTGTCGATTTAAGAATTCGGGTGTGCTACCTTCAAATAAAAGTCTAAAAGATAAACAATTAGAATCCCGAATCAATTTGGATATTTTCATGGTAACTCAGGGACAATTTCAAATCTTCTTTGTCCATGTGTAACATGTGTTATGAATTATGATCTTATTGGCTATGTGATCATTTCGACAAACACCTGACCAACCATGTATGTTTTAGTGAAGAATATACTACTTCACTTTTATCCTTCGAAATGGCTCCATATATATTTTGATAATCATTGTATTTAAATATTTAAATATGAGAAAATCACAAAGTTTGTATTATTGATTAGTTTTGCGTATAATAGTTGTTTACTTGTATTTGTTTTTATATATATACATGAATCCACTAATTATTATTATGAAGTCGTTGAAATATTTAACATATCGGATCTACTGATCTTTTTAAAAAGATTGGGGTCCAGGGACCCCGACCTACTCTATGTGGGTCTGCCCCTAGTGGTGCACAAAAAACCCGGACCCGAAAAAAAACCCGGAACCGGGTATTATAAAACCCAGGTTTTTTATACCCGAACCCGACCCTACCCGTAGGGTAGGGACCGGGTATGCATATTTGATCTAAAACCCGAACCCGGAACCGGGTTTTTTTATACCCGGTTTATACCCGAAACCCGGTTTTATAAATACCCGAACCCGGAACCGGTTTTTAAAAAAACCCGATTTTGATGTAATCTTGTTTAATTATGTATGCATTAAGACTTCTAGTTCTTATGATTTAACAAATTATGTATGCACTTTGATGTAATCTTGTTTAATTATTAGGTTTCTAATGATATTTGCCACCGCTACTTAATTATTTAGTATATTTCATTACAAGTGGAAACAAATATGCCAATATATGTTGGTCCTTCTATTTTCTTTGTTTGTTTAATATCATTATTAGTTTTTGTATTTAATAAATTGTGCCTATGTTTATAAAGTTCAAGAATAACCACATGAAGAACAATAAATTGTGCACCTGTTTATAAATTTTGCCTCTGTTTATCAATAGATTTGATGTCTATGTGTGAGAGTTATGTTTGATACATTTTATAAGCATAGTTCCGGTCGGGTTTTTTTAATACCCGGTGCGGGTTTTTTCCCAACCCGATGCATACCCGAACCCTACCCGATGAATAACCGAACCGGACCCGAACCCGGAAATAGGGTTTTATAATACCCGGGTTTTATAAAACCCGACCCGAACCCTACCCGAACCCGGGTATATAGGGTATACATTTTTGGTAGAGAACCCGGACCCGACCCGGTTTTTAAAAAAACCCGATCCTACCCGAAACCCGGTTTTTAAAAAAACCTGATTTGTGCACCACTATCTGCCCCTGCTTGAAGCTATGGTCGCGTATCTACTTTGATTGTTTATCCAACTTTAATCTCATTATGTACACGTCTGAAGTATATTCTATATATTATACGGAAAATAAGCTTTTTCGTATAAATTTTTTATTGCGTAATGTAAATTTTCGTTGTTAGTACGAAGATAAATAGGTTAGACATAATATATCAATTCAACTAAATAACCACAACAATGTAAGTTAAATGAAGATAACATATCTCATCGTTTTTTTTTTTTTTCCTTTTTTGTTGAACATATATACAACTCTATATTTAACTACATATGTAAGTAAAAAAAAACAATTTATATTAAACACGTTGTTAACGACCAAACATTCTCGCTATGTTAAGTTGAGACTTGAGAGTGTTCACAATTTGTTTTATCTTATTAATTTAAGGGTCCTATTAAATCCACATGGTATCATCTTATTCTCACATGGTTGATACGGGCCGTATAAGGTTATACGGCCCGTATAGAATAAAGTGAACCGACAAAGGCCCGTATAGAATACATTATATACGCTCGTATAATGTTTGAATATTCAAACATTATACGCTCGTATATTTATATACGGTCGTATCCTTGTTGAATCTTCAAACATTGTACGAGCGTATATCATATGTACAATACGTTCGTATACAAGAACAGTATTCGTATAATACGTTAACGATAATCGTATAGTGATTGCTAAGTTGTAATTGATATTTGTTACAGACGATATAGCTGAGTCATCAGCAGCTGGTGCGGCCCGTAGAGGTCGAGGTCAGGGTCAGGGTCAGGGCCGTGGACGTGGACGCGGACGGGGACATGGACAGGAGGAGGAGGTTGTGCCCGATTTTACTGAGACGGGGCGGTTTGTTAGAGATATCCCCCGAGGTACGGTTGCCTATAGGGTTTTGGGCAAATTACGGGAGATGGTGCTGGATGCGCCTCGGACCATAGATTTTCAGTTTTTGACAGATATTGGAGCGATCGGTCGGGTCCGGGAGCTCATGCCAGCTAACTCCCCGTGGGACCGCTTATTTGATGCCGCCGCAGAGCGGGCCCACAGGGAGATTACTTTAGAGTTTTTATCTACCTTTACATTTACGGACACCCGGGGTGGGGGTTTTCAGCATTTTTTGACGACAGAGGCCGTAACTTTTACTATTTGCGGCAAGACTCAGAGGATGACACTTCCTCAGTTCGCTGTTGCCTTGGGTCTGTACTCACATGAGGACTCAAGGTCACGCGCATTTTTTGATGCGCCAGTCAGCACGTCCACTGACGTGTTGTGGCCGTATTGGCGCAGTATTGGGTTCGGGGAGTTCGCGAAACCGAATCAGCGATCCCCGAAGGCACGGGCGACTGATCTTCACGACCCGTTACACCGATACCTACATCGGTGTATCGCCGTGACGATCGCCGGTCGTCATGATAGCAGGGAATGGGTCACCCAAAGTGACCTATTCTTCTTGCACGACTTACTTACCGGCGGGAGGGCCAACTTGGCGTACAAGTTGGCCGCATATCTCGCCGAGTACGCTTTTAAGCGACCCTCTTCCCACATCAGCTGTGGGGCCTTCGTCACCCGTCTGGCGAAGGGTTTCTTTCGCCTCCTGTCCCCGCAGGTGGCAAGTGATATGACGCAGACACGCCAGCTTGACAGGGTTGGGAGGGACACAACCCTATCGATGGGTTTGGCTCGCGAGGTCGAGGGAGGGCAGCTGGTTTGGGCTTATGGTGTGGGTGAGGGACCCCGTGGAGAGGGTGGTGATGAGGAGGGAGACGAGGGAGAGGGAGGCGAGGGCGAGGGAGAGGGAGAGGGAGGCGAGGGCGAGGGAGGCGAGGGCGTGGGAGAGGGGGTCGCTCATACTATCGATCGATCACAGGTAGTTGCGGAGGAGTTACGGGGTGATTGCCCGTACGTTCGACGCAGCGTGAGACAGCGTGTGATGCCTCCACCGGGGGTGGAGGAGAGACTCGTTCAGGTCGAGTCGGCTGTAGCTGCAGTCAGAGGGGATTTAGCTGCAGTGAGAGAGGATGTACAGTGGATAGTCGAGGCGATTGTGGCTATGCATTCTACCGCGCCCCTACCTCCACGAGCTGGCGCTGCACCACCACCACCGCCGTAGCTGCTTATTGTATTTTTTTTTTTTTTTTTGTTATTTTACGTTTGAAACTTTGTAAAAGTTTATCTTCTTTTTTAGATGTAAAACATTATAAATATTAATCTTATGTTTAGATGTTAAGTTGTTTGTTTAGTAATTGTTGTCGTAGTTTATCATAATCATATCACATATTTATCGTTTTACATAGTGGAAACTTACTAAACATTATAAATACGTTTAACTAGAAACTCGTAACATAATCCGATATATACAATACTATTTTAAAATTTATAAAACTTATTAAACGGTTTCCCGATTGCAACAAAAAATTAACTATTCTATACATATTTATCGTTTTTACAAAGTGGAAACCTATGATACATAATAAATACGTTTAACTACAAACTCGTAACATAATGCGATATATAGAACACTATTTTAAATTTTTCAAAATTTATTAAACGGTTTCCCGATTGCAACAAAAAATTAACTTTTCTATACATATTTATCGTTTTACAAAGAGGAAACTTATTAAACATAATAAATACGTTTAACTACAAACTCGTAACATAATGCGATATATAGAACACTATTTTAAAATTTTCAAAATTTATTAAACGGTTTCCCGATTGCAACAAAAAATTAACTTTTCTATACATATTTATCGTTTTACAAAGAGGAAACTTATTAAACATAATAAATACGTTTAACTACAAACTCGTAACATAATCCGATATATACAACACTATTTTAAATACAAAAATTTATTAAACGGTTTCCTGATTGCAACAAAAAAGTTAACTTTTCTATACGGGCTATACGGGCCGTATAACATTATACGGCCCGTATACAGATTCCAAAACTAAAAACCCTTGGCAAACCTTCGAAACAAAATTATGCAAATATGTATACGGCCAGTATATAACTATACGTCCCGTATACATATAAAAACAAAAAAAAACATTCCACCGCATAAAATTCTGTGCATAAACATTCTATACGGCCCGTATCAGTTTATACGGCCCGTATAGATATAGGGATGTGAAAATAAGATTATAGGGATGTGGAAATAAAACAACCCTTTAATTATTAGTTTTAATAAAACAAAGACTTTGGCATCACACAACATGTCTCGAAAGATGCAAGCATAAAATAACAAAGTAAACATTTAGAGTAAAGTACAATTTACGTCCCTGAGGTTTACACCCACTTACACGTTCAGTCCTCAATTTAAAAAATTCAACACTCCCGTCCCTGAGGTTGTTGATTGCTCGCAATCAGGTCTCTCCCTCTAATTCTGTTAGTCAACTGTTAGTTGACTAGGGTATGATGGTCTTTTTACTTATAAAAGGAATGGCATGATCGTCATTTTGTATTTCGCAATGTAACAATTTTCATCCCCCTTAAAGCCCACATCACACCATTCAATCCCCCAATCTTCCACACCAATCAATCGATGTCCTTCCTCAACTGAAGCCTTTGTGGCATTCAAAGCATCAGTAACTTTATGAAAATGACCGAATTGCTTTTCTCGTTAATAGAAATGATTGATGAAGTTAACCCAGTTGACTAAAATGACAACGTTGAAACCTTTTTGGACCCACAGACGAAAAATGAAACATTTGGACAAAACTGCCAAAATGAACCAAACCATAGGGACTAAAATGGCATTTAACTCTAACATTTTAATCCCTCGCCTTTTATGTTGTTTATTATAATATACATGTCGGCATAAATTCAAGTTGATTTACGTTTCGACATAAACTTATTTTGGAATTAAGTCGGGTCAAATATAACACGTTTTCATTGTGCATAATCGAGTGTCAGCAATGAACCGAAAACATGTACATATCGTTTTGGTCATATAACGACTTTATTTTTTGACTTTTCTTTTCTGGTTACTATAGCATGCATCGCCACAATACCGAACTTAACCGATACAAACCGAATTTCCGTAATGTCGCCGCCTTTCTAAAAACTATATACAATATCACTTTGACCCCCTCAACTTTCTAATACGTGTCGGTATAAATTCGACTTCGTCTACGTTTTATGTCACATGAGTCAATTGATGTTAAAAATATACCAGTTTTCCGATTTTAGTGTTTGTTGCTAATTAGCATGGTTTGACGCCACTCACTTCGCAATGCTAAGGGCTTAAGACTAGTTTTTATTATTTTGATATTTTAATAGACACTATTGATTTTGAAAAGAAAAATAAAAAACAAAAAATCGTTCAAACCCACCAACCTACCATGAAAACCACCCCACACAATGAAAACCCCTAAATCATTCATTATCTTCTTCAAAAAAATATCATAACTAAGTTTCCATATTTAACCATAATACTATATTGTGTTGTAGACCAATAAAGGTCACAATTGTTTTGGAGGATATAACTTTTTTACCTACAAGCATACTGTTGTGGCAAACCAAAACCAAAAGCAATATGCAAACTGCATTAGGTACCTTTTCAAACTACTTAACTATTAACACTACCAAAAGCTTCACATCTATTCTTCACATACAACTAGTTCATCCTTGCAGTTACTTGTTTGTCACTGGCTCCGCCTGTATCCTGTGCCACGTCATTTCAAAAAAAAAATTAAAAATCCTGTTAAACAATCACATGAACATGGCATATAACTATTGTTCATACATACATAAATACACGCAAATGGAAAATAGACTTACGTTTTTTGCGTTTGACTGCCTTACACAATTTACTCCCACATTTGCACAGGAATGCCTTCACTGGGTGACTATCATCATCAAAATCAATACCATAATCCTGCGTCCATTTTTCAAACACACGCATGCTTAACATCATCCTAAAATTGTAAAAGAAGTCATAAACTCATAGTAGCCCATGACAACTTACCCAAGTTAATTCTTCCATAGCTTTTACCTCCCTAGTAGTGAAGAACGCGTGCTGCAAACTCAAATAACGAAGTAAATTAATTACTCGCACAATAAATAACTAATATTTAAAAAATGGTACATGGTAATAATGGTGATCTGGTGACTCCACTTCAACAGGGATCTCAACCATGTTAGCATCCACACATCTATCAAACCAACCAAATGAATTTTCAGTCGATGCATACCAAAAAAAAAGCCGTAAAAGTTTGGAGTTATTTAAACGTGTAACGTGCATATAAATACCTATGGTTAATGAAGCGTGCGACGTTTCCAAACAATGTGGCGTCCAAACAAAGGGCCTCTTCATCCTTTAAAAAGCCTTCTGAACTCCAATCAGCATCCAATAAGACAGGGTATGTATGCGCTTCATTTTTGTTCTTTTCATTTCGTGCAAATAACTCACTATTTGTTACAATTTCTCCAATGTATTCGCATACGAATGTCCCCTTAGGTAAGTCCTCAAGAGTCCTAAGTCCCCAACCCTTTCCTTCGGGTGTCATAAATACCTGAAAAAATACAAGAAACTTGTAATGTTAAGTCCCCAACTCTTGGTAAACGAATTTTGCAACTTTTATCCAAAGATTTGTTTTTTCGCATCCGGATCCAAAAGGTTTGAAACCTCAGGGACGAAAATCGCATTTTACTCAAGTTCACAACTAACCTGCAATTTTGCTTGAATGCCTCTCTGAACAATGCGATTTCCACAGTTAAAACCACAACCGCACTTATGCCAGCATTCCTTTATAAATCTCCTCACCAAATGGCCTTTACACGAATCAGATTGTGATCGATTTGTCTTTTTCTTCTTCATCCTCTCAAGTGGACAATCGTCACAATAAAAGTAGTCCTTTTTTGTGGGTTTTAAAGTAACATTAATGCATTTCGTAAGAAACTTTTCGTGCACTGAACCTTTAGTCGTGTACGCAAACTCACCACCGGTTTCTACAGCACAAGCGCATGGTACATCACTGGATAAACAATCACCAAAGCAATTCGGGCAGCTGTTTTCATCGGATATACGCGCAAGCATGAACTTCACGTTTGCAGTCTTATAGTTAACATTCATCGGAATGTAGGTAAACGTAGGTAGTTTCTCATCGTCAACTTCATTAACTAATGATATTTCGTGTGTTTCCAAACCGCGGGTTATATCAGCCACCCAGTAGTGCTTGCTGCAGAGGTCAACCGTTGGTTGCTCCTTTGAAAATTTAGTCAAACTACTAGAACCGGATAGCTCATCAATTCCAACCATCTGTTGCTTCCTTAACTTTCCACTTAAACAGCGATCAGATTCACTTGAAACACCAAAACGTGGGATCTGGGTTGGATCATTAACGGGACCACCACCTTGTTTCTCAGCTTCCTTAAAGTTTCCAAAAGACGGGAGCTTGTTACCAGCATGATCTAACGCATCCCGGTGTTCCATGAAACATTTGCATATGTGTTTTAAGACTTGAGCGAGAGAAGATCCCGTTCCAAGACTTTGGAATTTTTCTCGATATATATCCTCAACGCGCTTCGTAACAACATCAGGACTTGGAATACAGAATCCAGGAGGAGGTTTACATATGGAAAAGGTGAACTTGACTTCACCATTGGAAGAAGAAGCTATATCAACCGCAGAGGAACATGGCGATCGCGGTACATCCCCATCCACGTACTCATTTGCTTTCTTATTCGCCTCGCTGTCCGTATTGTTATATTCTAAACTCAACATTCCACCATTTTCACATGAATATGCAGGATCTGTGCATATTTTAAACAAATAATCAATCAGTCTAAAAAAATGAGTAAAATGCCACAATCGACCCTGAGGTTTAGCCGTTTTTGCTTGTTCCATCCAAAATGATTTTTTTTGTGCATTTTAGTCCTTCAGGTTTGTGTTTTATTGCCATTTTCATCCTTGAGTTTGACAATTTATTGCGACTTTCGTCCCTCGATGTTTGGCCCTCGAGGACGAAAACGGCAAGATTTCAAACTTTTTGAATGAAAATGGGACCTCAGGGACAAAAGTCACAAAAGTGGTCAAACCTCAAACCTTAGAGACGAAAATGGCATTTTACTCTAACAAAATAGATATCCAAGATTAGTTGCATTTCAGATGCATAATTGCATAAACATACTTGAAGATGTGGGTTCGCTTCTCAATCGAGGCCTTCTTATTAGTGGTTCTTCTTCTTCTTCTTCATCATCATCGTCGTCTTCTTCTTCTTCAGGTTCATCAATAAACTCGAAGCCATGTGTCACAATTTCCATTTTCTGCATATCATATCATAAATTCATAACCATTTTGTCACAGAATATAAACCTGCCGTAAAAAGATCAACATTTACCAAATTGATCGAGTACCTTAGGACCTTCGGGTTCAACAATAGCATCTAGAAGCACCCTATAGCTGTCTTCTTCTATATACTTCCAGTTCTTATCATATGCCTTCAACAGGTGTTTCAATGTAGATCTTACTGTTGCTCGAGATATGCCATAACGGTTCATCGCGTTGCATGCTCGTCTAAAATTCTCCAGATATTGTTTTGAAGGTCCCATCAGTAAACAAAATCCACCCTTAACACTTAACAAAACAAACTATACATTAGTATCTCAAACATTAACTAACATTAGTATCAAATCGCTTGTAAACTAGCGGTACCAAGGCGTGTTCGTGTGTACAAAATAATGTTCCTTGACAAAGGCGTCCATTTAAAAGCAGAAAACGAGCCGAGCCGAGCCCAAGCTCAACTATCACTAGGCTCGAGCTCGGCTTGAGCATTGTTCCTAAAGCTCAAGCTCGGCTCGTAGGTAGCTTTTCAGGCTTGAGCTCGGCTCATTTACTTTTTATCATTTATTTATTTATATTAATTATAAATTATTATTTTGTATATAATTTAGGGGTAAGGATAGTGTAAAAAGGGCCTAAAGTGTGAGAAGTGTATTATAACACTATATATAATACTATATAACACCATATAAACACCGTATAACAATATGTAACACCATATAATACCATATAACACTATGTAACACTATATATCATTATATAACAAATATAACACTATACATCTATCATAGACATGCTATCAGACAACCTATAGTGTTATATTTGTTATATAATGATATATAGTGTTACAAAGTGTTATATGGTATTATATGGTGTTACATATTGTTATACGGTGTTTATATGGTGTTATATAGTATTATATATAGTGTTATAATACACTTCTCACACTTTGAGCACTTTTTACAGGATCCTCTACCTATAATTTAGTAACTTTTTCATAATTTTATATAAAGTAATTATTATTATTATTATTATTATTATTATTATTTAAATATATATTAAAAAATATATAGCTAACGGGCTCGTTTAGGCTCACGGGCGGCTCGAGAGGCGATACGTGAAACTCGGGTACCTGGCTCATTTAAGCTCGCCTCGTTCAAACATTTTTTCGAGCTGAGTTCGAGTAGCTCGGCTCTTTGCACCCCAGACTAAGTTAGCCGTTGTAATAAAAACCAACACTTTATTGCGAAAGAAAAATGATAATTATAAACAATAAACAGTAGTTTTATGAAGATACATGAGTAGTACAAATATACAATCCTACTACATGTTAGCGTGTAATCTATAAAACAAACACATGTAATGCAATGATCAATGATCATCAACGATCCAACAACCAGATATTACTGGAAAACAAAAGAAATATTTCATAAATGTGGCAGCTTGAAGGTCAAATCGTCGCTGTATTTTAGTGTTTTTAAGAGTGAAATTAGATCATCAAAAATATTATGAAATTTATCTTAGTGTTAGTCCAAGAAAGGAAATGGGTTTAGAACAAGAAACTTACACAAGAGAAGTGGAAAGCTAGGGATTTGAGTCTTTGGATGTAGGATGAACTTGATCAAAATATTTTTCAACTTCAAGTTTAAGTTATGATTTTGCCTGGGGAATGATGAAAAGGACAATGATTAAAAAGATGACCTTTTAGTTTTACCATTAAAAATAGAAATAATTTGAAATAATTACATGAATGGTCCAAGTGGCCTGGGTGCATTTATATTCGTTTAAGTCTCAATTTACTAACACATATCTCAAGTGAATAATGAGGACTGGAAAAATAAATTTTAGAGATTAAATCCGTGAGGACTGAAGTGTAGTAAATAAAATTTAGGGATTAAATCCGTAAATATGAAAGATTATATAAACAAGAACACCCGTAGTGGGGTTTTGGGCGTTTTCTCCCTGAAAAACGCCCCTACACGCCCATGTAACCGCCCTTGGGGCGTTGTTGATCAAAAAAAACTCCAAAGCGTTGTTTTAAAAACGCTCTCACTGGCACCCTTTTCAAAATATGACCGTTGCAAACGGTCAAAAACAATTAATATTTGTTTTTTTAATTCAACTTTAAACCTATAAATACCCACTTTTTCACCACTTTTTTTATAAAGAGTAAATTACAACTTTTGTTCTTTACGTTTGTTTAAAATTTCAGGCGCTGTCCTTTACCTTTAAAATTGATGAGTTTTGTACTTAATGTTTCAAAATCCTGCACGTTATGTCCTTTAGGGCAGACCCATTTAATTTTTTTTGTTAAAACTGGTCATGTGCAAGGCATGTGAGAGTACATTTGTCTTTACACCATTATAGGGACTATTGTGCAAAATATTTAATATATAGGGACTGTAAAAAACAAAACAAATATTTAGTATCCTCTCTCTCTCTCTTCCAGCGGTTCTCTCTCCTCTCTCCCCTCTCCCGTTCTTCTCTCACTTCTCACAGATCACACATGGTATACATTGAAATTTAAAAGTTCTATTACAGTACATCTGAAAAGGCTTTTGCTGATTGATGGGGATACAGTGGTGGAGGGTGGGTGGTTGTTGGGGCTACGGTGGTGCGATTGTAGGTGGTGGTGGGTTACAGTGGTGCGATTGTAGGTGGGGCTACAGTGGTGCAATTGATGGGGATACAGTGGTGCGATTGTAGGTGGTGGTGGGTTACAGGTAGTTGTGATGGTGGGTTAGGTGCGGTGGATGAAGGGGTGGATGTGGTGGTGGGTTAGGTGTGACGGCAGGTGAAGGGAGTGGTTTGTGATGGTGGGTTAGGTGAGGCGGTGGAGGAGATGTTATGAGCGATTACAGTTGGTGGTAGCCGGAGACTCGATGCCGGATTTGTTTTTTGGGGTTTTTTATATTTTTGGTTTTGGGGATTTTGGGGGGTTTTTGATCTGGTATATATAGGTTTGTTGAGAATGGTTCTGGGTGATGATTGAGGAGTGTATTGTTGAGAATGTTTCCTCAATTCAGACTTCGAAGGTTTCCTCCGGCGACCTCAACGTCGCTTTGCTCCTCTGTCTTCTCCGGCGACCTCACCGTCGCTCTCTCGCTACTGAAATCCCTGGTAACTTTCTTGGATATTTGTTTATCTTTTCTTATCGAAGTTGTAATATTCTAAATTGAATCATGATTTTGGGTGGTTTGCAGGTTCTTGGGGTTAGAGTTCCAGTGGGGGTGGTGGGTTTAATGGTGTTTGTTGCTGGTTATGCGGGATGGTGGGAGGTGGTGGGAGGTGGCGGCAGGTGAGAGAGAGGGGGAGAGAAGAGAGAGAAAGTGGGAATTTTGAGAGAGAAGGCAGAGTTTTGTCCCTATAATGGTGAAATTACAAAAATACCCTCATGTGCCTTGCACATGACCAGTTTTAACAAAAAAAATTAACTTGGTTTGCCCTAAAGGACATAACGTGCAGGATTTTGAAACATTAAGTACAAAACTCATCAATTTTAAAGGTAAAGGACAGCGCCTGAAATTTGGGACAAACATAAAGGACAAAACTTGTAATTTACTCATTTATAAACTTTCTCCACTTTTCACCAACATTCTCTATTTTTCACCTCTTTTTTATAAACTTTCTCTACTCTTTCTTTTATTTATTAAATCATGAATCTCTTCCGACCCCCATTCGGTGTGTCGTCTAGACCCAATAACCCCAATACATATCGGCCAAACACCACACAACCGCAACCGAACTTCAACCTTCAAGACATGGATCCGCATGTATTTGCGTATGCGCAAATACTAGGCATGGGCGGTTCGCAACCATTATTTCAAGTTCTGCAAACCTTTCCAACCATGGGCGGTTCGCAACCATCTAACCAAGAAACCAGTCCAGAGAGAAACGGTACCAGAAACACAACCCGAGCCCGTTGTCGAGGGATCAAAGCGTGGGAAAAGGTATCACAAAAAGAAAGATTCAACCGCTCCTCGTAGAAAAGTAACCTACCTAGCATGGACGAAAGACGAGGAATACGTGTTGGTAAGGGCGTGGCTAGATATATCGGAGGCCCCCAATGTTGGTAAGCATTTTAAAAAGTATATTAGTTTGTTTTTTTACATATTTCGGGCCATGTTATTGTAATTTTTTTTGTATTTTTTAAAAAATATAGCATTATAATTTTTGTATTTTTCGTAGCAAATTATCAAACATCATCGGTTTTTGGCAAAAAATTCGTGAAACGTTCTTTAAAGCGATTGGGAAAGATGAATATCGTGATAGAGATTCTATTTTGAGCAAATGGACCGATATTAACTTTAAGTGTCATCAGTTTCAAGAGATCTTCCAACGCACTCGGGACAATTGGGGAAGTGACCAAAACGATGGAAATATTTTAACAAGAGCGTTGGAAGAATACAATGCTACGAAAGGCAGTTTCACATATTTAAGATGTTAAGAGCTTTTACAAGGAAGTCCCAAATGGTCAAATGTACCGACGATGAAGTCTAGCGGTAGACGTAAATCAAAGCGGTCCAAAACATCATCGTCGGTTGACCCGGACACACCCACCTCAGATGCTCGTAACTTCGATTTAAATATTAATTTAGATGACGACGAGGATTTGGAGTTGTAACGACCGCCCGGTAGAAGAAGTGAAAAAAATAAGGGAAAAAGGCAGAGTCCTCTTCATCTAATCCTGACATAATGAAGCAAAAATTCGAAGAGATGAACCGACGCCTTCAAGACATTGGAGATCTCGGTCATACGCGTTTACAAACTATGGAAGAAAGAAACGACGAAAACAAAAAGTTTGCCGCGATACAAAAATCGAGGCAAATGGAGAAAGATATCGAATTTTTGTCTAAACTCATCGACCATCTCACCGGCGACGTGTTGATTCTAGCGCAAATGCGTCGACACCAAATCCGTAAAAAAATACGGACTCTAGATTATTAGTTTTTTTTTCCGGTTTTTTATTATATTTTAGCATTGTAATTTTTTATTTCTTATTTCGGTTTTTATTTATTTTAGCAGTGTAATTTTTTTAATGAATTTTTATTAGTTTTAATTAGAAATAATAATTGCTTAATCACTGATGAAGCATTATTGAGCATTATTTCCACTACGCTCATTTGTGAAAAACGCCACATAATGTCTCTTTGCTGACTGAGATGACACATATCATATAATACCCATAGGTGGGGGGCATTATTCATCCCCTCAACTACACATGGTCTAAGTCCCTTAATGATATTGTTTGCATTTATAAAACTGAATTCAAATTGGGTTTATGTTAACTTTGCTAATGTTTTAATCTTTATATGATTTCAGGAATTCTTTACTAGACACATATGGAACCATGATTAGTTTAGAGGCTGAAAAACGAGTGATCATGTGTTTAATTCCGCCACTGAAATAAGAGACTTAGCTAGACAGATTAGGTTTATGTAACAAACATCTTGCTTACGCTATACGACATATATGTAACCGATCCCCGCTTCATCAAATATGATAGATTTGTAAGAACCCTGCCACATTGCGACGGGTACTAATTCTAGTTATATATTAATTACATCATTAGCTACAGTCGATAAAAAGTCCCTACTTTTAGATTTAATTACCAAAATACCATTATAATAGAATTTTCATTTGTACCTATAATTTTTAATAAGTTTATCATACAGCTCCTCTACTTTAGTAATAACATGTTTAGGCTCTTAATCTTAATAATTTTTTTTCATTTTCAATCCTTACTTGTTGTTACAGTCACTATTTGACACTACTAGAAAATACACTCATCTTGACAACCAAACAATGACACGCGCATATTTTATGACATTCAAAAGCGTATGTCAAGAAAAAAATGTCATGGTTTATAAAATTTAATAAATCTATGACATTCTTTTTTGTGTGTCATGTATTTATCGTCATAAAAAAAATAAGATTCATCTTGACACGCAAACAATGACATACGCTCATTTTTATGACATTCGAAAGTGTCTGTCAAGAAAAAAAAATGTCATGGTTTTACAAAATTCAATATATTTATGACACACTTTTTTTGTGTGTCATCCTTTTAGCGTCATCAAAACACAAAATCTATATTGACACGCGAATAATGACGCACAGAAGTTGTTGGCAGGGGTCCAGAATCCGATTGTTGCCTTGTGATTTTACTTGTTATCTGTTAGGTATACTTTTGTTGACAAACACATGGCTATGCTCATCTCTTATTGTCAGTCAGGTTAAAAATGGATAAGAGAAAGCAAGGAAACAATATAGAAGAAACTTCAACATACATGGGTAATAATTTCATATTATATTGTGTCAATCTTATGTTGATTTGATAAAAAGCATGTATTAGATGATCTCTTTGTTGAAAGTTATGTTTATTGATAACTATTATTGATTTAATTTGCATATATACATCTAGGCCCCTCTAATATGACATGGAAGGAGAAAAAGGCTTTGGAAAACAACTCTTGGTAGGAAGGTGAGATTTATATATGTGCACAGAAGTTTGATTTAGTTATGAAAGTCTCATTTCAAACTTGCACAGTATCTCTATTAGATCGTGGTGTTCTTCATGAGGTTGTTTATAACATAATAAAGTTATAAAGGCATTTATGGAACATGCTTTTGTAACGCCAAATTTTGATGAAGTTCATAAAGGAGATAACTTACGAAGGAGTTGAAATACTTGACAGTGATAATGTAAGTTTAGGCATATTTTAGTCTGTATATTAGAGAAATATGTACTTATATATCCAAACAAATGCTTAAATTCATATATTAGAATGAAATTATGATTTTTTAGATTTATTTTATTTAATTGTTGTGTCAGGTTGGGAAAGGAGTAGAGGAATACTCGGCTACGGATATGGATGGCATTCGCGAAGATTGGTCGACTTATTTGGTTACCTCTATTTTTAAGTGACAAATCGTATTTTAGGTGTTGACGATGTATTGACAAACAATTCTTTTTTTTTGTTAACGTTAAAATATTTGTAGTATACTTGACAAATGATTATGTAATGGATTGTTTTGGTATATATATATTTGTGTGTGTGTATTTGTTTTATGAAAAAGATTTATTGTTTTTGTTATTATTCATGTATCCAGGGAAAATTAGTAATTCTATAAAAAAATTTAACAATTTAAGCATGACACGCGTAAATGAATGTCATACATATGTGTCATAAATGCTTGTCATGAACGTGTGTCATTAAAAGGTGTCATAAAATAAGCGTCATGAATGCGTGTCATTAAATGTGTGTCATAAAAACATGACACACAAATGCATGTCATGTTAACTTTATGACTCCTCAATCAACGACACGCTTTTGCGTGTCATAATTACCGTTTTATGACGCACAATGCGCGTCAAGAAATGTGTATTTTCTAGTAGTGTGATCATCAACTTTAGTTTTTCCCTTTACATTTTATTGTAATTACTATTTACACCTTAAATTTTTAGTTTTTTTCCTTCACTTATTTATTGTCGTTTCTTTTTAGTTTTTTCTCAGGGTAAAATCTTTTTAACTTTCGTATGTACCGTCATAAGTAGGTTATTTTATTCACTTCTCGAACCTGTCGCGAGTTTTCTTTTTTATGATTATAACGAGTGTCCATACCATCACGGACTGAACCGGTAACTTTTTGTGACATTTGAATATACCGTTGAGATGTTGTTTTTTACCTTTACGTAAAATGTCTATTCCTGATTGCTTTTTTTTTTTTTATCTATGGTTTGAACCCACCACGAAGTGCGGGTGACAACCCACTAGAATAGATAATTTTGTAACTTTCGATAAGGTACATCCATGATTTTTTTTTCTTTTCTTTTTCCAAGTTGTGATATTTTGTAGTATTATTTGTAGAAAAACTGGAAAGCCATTGAAAACGAATTTTAAATTTAAAATATTCATTGAAATTAACAATTTTTTTTGTCAATTATTCTCCACGTTTTTACGAAGTGTTTACAGACAGCACTAAATAAAAGATACTTGCCGTTAAAAAAAATAGTAACATTCAAAATCATAAATTAAAGAGAAAAATGTTCAGATAGTCACTGTAGTTTGCTCTATTTTCATATACATTCCCTACACTTTTAAAATTACAGCTACAGTCCCTAAATTTTGTACATTCGTTCTCGGATAGTCCCTAGCCTGGATAGGGTTAGGTTTTTGAGTTAAGTGAATGTAAAATGACCTAAATATCCTTACTATTAAAAAACGAGTTAATTACCAAAATCGTCCCTGAGGTTTGGGCACGTTTGTCATTTTCGTCCAAAATGACACTTTTGTACCATTTTCCCCCCACGTTTGTAATTTAGTTTAAAAGTAACTAAATAAAAGAAATTAAAAAGAGTTTGAGTAAATTGCCAAAATCGTCCATGTGGTTTATATTTTGTCAGTTTCATCCAAATATCCTTCAACTTAACAGAAAAATAAGCTAAGTTAGTGGTTTGGATGAAAATGACAAAAAGTTACAAACGTGGGGGGCAAAATGGTACAAAAGTGTCACTTTGAACAAAAATGACAAATATGCTCAAACCTCAGGAATGATTTTGACAATTAACTCTTAAAAAACTAATAAAGAAAACATTAAAATATTATGTAGGTCCCACCATCTACCATTTCACCCACCCTCTTTTCTCTATCATTTATCCGTCCACCCCCTTCTTCACAGGCAAACCCACCCCTCACTCCCTGATTAACTGCTCATTTTCTGGGGAACGGTTCTGATCAGAACTCACAACATATAATATATATATATATATATATATATATATATATATATAGGGTTGAGTTATATGGAAAACTCTATCTTTTTAAGAAAACTCTGCAAACCCAATATCATCCATTGATTATCTTTCATCTAACTTGATCAATGGCTCTCTTAATTTGGGTAAGAATTAGATTTAAAAGAAATGTTATAATACACATTAGTACAATTGGAAGGGCATTTTCGGAACTACATTCCTTCTCTCTCCACTGTCCAATCCTATCATCTCTCTTTAATGCACTGATCTTTCTCTCTCTTCATATCCATTTCAAAATCACAATCTCATCTCAGCTCTCTCAATTCCCTCTCTCTAAAATCACAGATCTCATTTATCTCCTCCCCAAATCAAAACCCTAGCCCCCATGACTTTCCCTTCTCTCTACACAACACTTACAACCTGCAAAGCCTAGAGAGAGAGTTCTATAACGGCAATGGCGGTGGTTAACCAACCGGTGTTCCGATGTTCGCTTCTGTTGCTACTTATAGCCGTCGTCGCCACCACCGGTGCCGGTCAGGAAGAGATGGAATCTAATCTCAGGTGTGATGATTTTTTCCCTCATTGAATGATATGTTCTTTTGCCTGTTGATTTCTTAATTTTAGCTTTTTTTTCCCTCATTGAATGATATGTTCTTTTGCCTGTTGATTTCCCTCATTGAATGATATGTTCATCGCCGCCACCGGTGCCGGTCAGGAAGAGCAAAGGAGTCTAAAGCCTTGAATGAGAGTGCAGTTCAAGACCCTGAAGAGTGTGGTATCCATGGTAGAAATGTAAGATTCTCATTAATTCACTTGTATCTAGATACATTATTGGAATTGATATATTAACAATGTCTTTATGATATTCCTGACAAAATTACTTAAGATATTTCAATAGCAAATTGTATTTTAAAAATAATAATAATAATAATTCATATCCACAATTGACCAATGACACTTCTAAATGTCACTTTCGGTGCTAACAGTCTGTCCATAACTTTCATTTATGTCATTTCAAAACCATTTACAATATGTTGATCATGATAACAATTAGTCATTTTGTTCATTAGAGGCAAAGTTACTTTTTCGGTAAACTGGGATTGCATATTCAACATATTAGTTTGTTGTGATGAGCAGGAGCATGAGAAACAGCACTGAAAGAAGGAAACTAGGATTCTTCTCTTGTGGAACTGGTAATCCCATTGATGACTGCTGGAGGTGTGACCCGAACTGGCAAAAGAACCGCAAGCGCCTTACAGACTGTGGTATCGGTTTTGGGCGGAATGCCATTGGAGGCCGTGATGACCGGTTTTACATGGTCACGGATTCTGGAGACGAGCCATTTATGGTAACACATGTACCGGTAATGTGGATAGTATGTAACGTGTAATAAGAAACGAGCCATTTATGGTAACACATGTACCGGTAATTTTGGAATATATAATATGAAACGGGTCATTTGTTTTGCACATTTTTGGACGTATAACATGTGTTAAGCATCTGTTATAATCTTTTTGTAACCTGACATGTATTCATGTATAAGCTAGTGGTTTACAAAACACCATGATGTGTATATACTGATCTAACATGTGTTACAATTTGTCTGTTTGGAACATGTGATTGCTTAACATGTGACAAGGGTGAAAATAGTCGACGGGGGCGATGAGTTTAATGGTGAGCTTAGTTAATATCGTAATCTTGTTGTAACCCCACTTGTTGTAACCCTATATAACGTGTGTTAACCTTTTGTTAATTAAAAAAAACAAGTAATATCTATTTTATTTTTGTTGATGTTAAAAATATCCGATAATGTGGATACTGAGCGTAAAACTTGTACAAGTAATAAATGTACAAGTTAGTATGTAACGTGTAATATGAAACGAGCCATTTATGGTAACACATGTACCGGTAATTTTGGAATATATAATATGAAACGGGTCATTTGTTTTGCACATTTTGGAACGTATAACATGTGTTAAGCCTCTGTTATAATCTTTTTGTAACCTGACATGTATTCATGTATAAGCTAGTGGTTTACAAAACACCATGATGTGTATATACTGATCTAACATGTGTTACAATTTGTCTGTTTGGAACATGTAATTGCTTAACAAGTGACAAGGGTGAAAACAGTCGACGGGGGCGATGAGTTTAATGGTGAGCTTAGTTAATATCGTAATCTTGTTGTAACCCCACTTGTTGTAACCCTATATAACGTGTGTTAACCTTTTGTTAATTAAAAAAAAAAGTAATATCTATTTTATTTTTGTTGATGTTTAAAATATCCGATAATGTGGATACTGAGCGTAAAACTTGTACAAGTAATAAATGTACAAGTTAGTATGTAACGTGTAATATGAAACGAGCCATTTATGGTAACACATGTACCGGTAATTTTGGAATATATAATATGAAACGGGTCATTTGTTTTGCACATTTTGGAACGTATAACATGTGTTAAGCCTCTGTTATAATCTTTTTGTAACCTGACATGTATTCATGTATAAGCTAGTGGTTTACAAAACACCATGATGTGTATATACTGATCTAACATGTGTTACAATTTGTCTGTTTGTAACATGTAATTGCTTAACATGTGACAAGGGTGAAAACAGTCGACGGGGGCAATGAGTTTAATGGTGAGCTTAGTTAATATCGTAATCGTGTTGTACCCCACTTGTATACATATGATAACATGTAAGCATCCATTATAACCCGACTTGTATTCATGTATATGAAAGTGGTTTGCAAAACACCACGATGTGCATATACTGATCGTAACACGTGTACAAGTTAATATGGAATTATAATCTTGGTTTAACCCAACATGGTGTCATGTATAAGCTAGTGGTTTCCAAAACACCATGATTTGTATATACATACTGTAACATGTGTTACGCGCCTGACATGTATAACGTGTGTTAAGCCTCTATTATAACGTGTGTTAAGACTTCCAGAATGGATGCATAAACTCCAATAGTAACTTAATAACAACATAGTATACCTGATATAACGTGTGTTAAGCCTCTTTTATTGTGACAACCCGTACTTCTAATGTTCTAACCGTTCACTTTCTTGTTTTGTATATGTTTTTTTTAGCTATGTTTTTTTTTTATTCTTCGCATCATACTTTCATGGTCGTATATAATTTATATAATTTATGTTGAGATTCTCCATTCACACATCATAATCATTATCTCATACGTAACTTACTACAATATTGATATCTTAGCCATAAGTCTACATCATTCTATATTATTTTCTAACTACTCCATATGTGTTTCCTAACTGCCCCACTAGACAAAACTCTATTATGATAATATACATATTCTAGCATTGATTGGTTATAAATATCGATAACTCCACAAACCCCAACTCACATTAAAGAAACTGTGTTCTTGTTCCTTCCCTCTTGGCGATCTACGGCAGGACGTACCCCCCCCCCCTCACGTCTCTACCCTCCCTTTCACACTAGCTCTCTTTCACTCGCATCTCACTACCGGTTAGTTCAATTTGGTTTATTTTGGTTATTATTCATGCACTACATGGCTGCGGTTTCTGTAGTTATTAATTCGTATTATGATATGATGATTTTATGAGTCGCTTGAATTACGTATGATGGTGTTTATATGAGTTGCTTGAGATATTACTATAAGTTCATGCATGCTTTCTGATATAAAACAACTTATAACCTGCTGTGAATGATGGAATATGTTCGTGTAATTGCGGAAACATGATAACGAAACTCGGAAACTCGTTTTATTAGGAGACCTGTGAAAACAGCTTCTGTCCAAACATTTACAGCCAACTTCAGTTGGCTGTAAACAGGTTGATATTTATTGAAAAACTGATTTTCTTGAGTCTATAACGTGTTATTTCGAAAAACGCTTCAAATGGCACTGGAATCATATTTTTTTGAGGTCATTTGCTATTTTTAATGGTCCGTTTTGTACAGCAGCAGAAGCTGCATTTTTACTGCAGAAAATTTGTGTTATGTTTTTCGTCATAACTTGAAATCTGTGTAGAATTAGGTCATGAAATTGGTACTGTAGATGGCCACTAATGTCGTTGTAATTCTCCAACTGGAATTTCGTCAATCGGACTTACGGTGAATTTTAAATGAATTTTTCTGTGGACTACAGTCAGAAAGTGACGAATCTGATTGCAGTCCGGTAAATGTTTTTTTTTATAAAATATGCGTAATGAATTGGATCTCGAGATTTTTACACAATAAATTTGGATTGTTTAAGACCTTCTGTAAAAAGTTGGGAATTTTTGGAACAGGTTAACTATGTTATTAAAATGCCTGAAAACAGCCCAGTTTTGGATGTTACAACAGAAATGATATAAGTAGTAATTTGCGTGTCTAAAATGTCGGGTATGTTATCTGAGGATGATCTAACATGTTATATGTCAATGAAAGTGTTATGTACAATATCGTATGCTTGCTTTTGAATGGTAATAGATGGGGAAGTTTATATGGGCGTGAACTGTTAAAGTGAGTATATGTTATGTGCTAGATGCGTGTAGGAACTTCTTGCTTATTTGAAGTCACTAATAAACTAAGTGGTAATCATACTATGACGTGATTGACCAACACCTATTGTTAGCTATTTTTGAGAGTTAAACCGAGCAACCAAAGGTGAGTTCACACTCTTTCTAAGGTATGGGATTCCCGGTGGTTGGGAATGGGTTAAAGAATTAAAATGCAACCTGCATATCCTCTTTAGGTAGGATATGTACCGCCATCCTCCATGGGTAGGATGCCAAAATTAATCCTGCGTATTCTCCTTGGGTAGAATACGTACGTTCGTCCTCCTTGGGTAGGACAACAACCTTAAACTTACTAGACAAAACTCTATCATTAAGTCCCTCATTTTTATATCGACTTAATCGTCGGGCCAATGGCGAGCGGGTCATTAGTTAATAGCGCTATTAGGTTTAACAAACCTCACACCGTGCCAGTCGGACGGGCGTGTACTAATGGACTATGGCAAACTGTCAATGATGATAGACAATTGACGTAGGGCACAACTTACTTTCGTTAGTAGTCGATATGGTAACAGTCTAGTGGTTCACATGGGGAAGCCCCCACTAATTATGAATATGGTTTGGGAAAAACAAAGATACTGGTTAACTCGTGGTTTACGAAACAACTTACGGTTTTCAAAACAAACTTGCAAAACTAAACAACCAACTGTGAACTCGCTCAACTTTGTTGTTGACTCGTTGTTACATGCCTTACAGGTCGTTAGATGCTTATGGAGCTTGAACGAGGAGGAGGTCGTTGTGGGATATGGACTGTTATGTTCCGTGCTTAACATTTGAACTTTATGAACTTATTACTTATGTTTGGGTTTCACGTTTTATGCTTCCGCTGTTTAAATTGAACTTGGTTAACTTGTTTGTGAACACCTATTATATTGTGTGGTTGAACTTTTATTTACTTTACTATATTGTTCAATATGATTGGTGGCTTGATCCTGGTCATGTCACGCCTCCAAGCGGTGATACTCCGCGTGGTGGATTTTGGGGGTGTGACATTTATAACGTGTGTTAAGACTTCCATAATGTGTTAAGTCCATACCGTTTTAACATCATGTACTAGACAAAACAAAATAAGAGTCTCACATTACATATTACTAGTAAACGAAAATACATAGCACTAAGAAAATGGTGGATCTTCCTTTTACAGTCTGCCTTAGCTTTTCAGCGGCTACCTTTGCTGCCTTAGCTTTTCAGTGGCTACCCTTGCTTTATTGTTTGGGTCGGTCTTGAAACGGTTTGTAAATATGTGGGTGTGCGTATGCTAGGGAAGTTATAAAAATGTGTTTTCATGTCACACGTAACACGTGTTACGTTGTACATGGGTTTCATGTCACATGTAACACATGCATGTCCGAGAAGTTCAACCTATAACACGTGTTAGTTGTGTTGTGCTGTAATATAAACATGGTCATGATCCTTGAGCATCTGATCCACGTTTGACGAAACCAACGGTCCCGAGAACTGGATCTTATTTCCCTTGAATCCATCACCGTCCTAATAACAAAAAGATAAGATAACCGTTAACTCGTTAACCAGACATAAATATTAACACATTCATAGCCAGAAGTTCAGACTATAACACGTGTTACATTGGTTGTGCTGTAAGACAAACTTGGCTTAGCTGTGAAACAGGAGTTCAAACTATAACACGTGTTATGTTGGTTGTGCTGTAAGACAAACTTGGCTTTTCGTTTCTAAAAACAGATGTGCCGATTATTAGACGTCTAAAAATAAAAAAATCGGGCATGTGTTAAACACGTCATAACTATAATAATTTAAACTGTATGGCTATGTCTAATAGGATAAAGTGTAACATCTATTAGGGTATGACGATGTTCAAAATTGCAATCAGATCCACATTGCAATCTATCTTCTTCTCAAATATGTTCAAAATTTCTAATTTGGTCTAAAAATTGTATTTTATTACCTTGTTTCTTACTTTCTTTCTTATACATTATATTGGAAGCAAAATGAAATAACCAACGTTGTTGGTCCAAAATATGCCAAGATTATAGGCAAAGGTCTACTGTTGTATGTAGAAGCAAAAATAAAACAAATTGACGTTGATAAACCAAACATCAAACAAATTCATCTTCATCTATGTATGAATTTCAACTTAGGTTTTCTAAGATGATATAAAATAATCATATTGAACTAATCCACATAATAAATAAAGAAAACATCAAACAAAAATCTTGATGAGAGTATGGATACAATACACAAAGAAATCAAACCCTACAGTTGAACTTCAAAGCAAATTGCTTGCTTGATATCAAAATCAAATATAGAAAAATAAGGGTAATAACTTGATTAAAATAAATCCAACCTTCACATAAGAAGCCGGGTACGCACATCATCTTCATCCATTGCTTCCTGCAAATCGTTTTCCCAAATCGTCATCAACACAACCTGCAATTTGACACTTCTTCAATTAAAAACTTGAACCTCAAATCTCCACCTCTATCGTTTTATCCTTTTCCTCTTCTTCAATTTGACACTTCAAGAACTGGGGAATGACGATTTTTGGGGAGCGAAGAAATTGATGGAACCAGGCTCTCTCTCTCTCCAAATGAAAAGAAAAATCAGTAATACCTGTTGGTTCTATCACCAAACCCTAGAGCTGGACTCACCATTCACCATCAGCATTTGTCTCTATTTCTTTGTGGTGTGTGTATGAAGGGGGGAAATGAAGAGATTGGGGGATACTTGAAAGTAGATGGCATTCAAAATTTGAATCTTCTCTTTGAGAGCCAAATCCCAATGAGCCGCCCTTTTTTCTTCATACTGATTTAATCATACAGGGAAGAATCAATGTCAGACCCTTATTGTTGAATTTACAAATGTACCCTCAAAAGCAAAAGAAAAGAGGGAGATGGCTGGGACACGTGGGCAATTCTAGACCATGTAATGGGTTTTCATAGTTTTCTCATTTTAAAGGGTTTTCTCTAGAGCATTATCCTATATATATATATATATATATATATATATATATATATATATATATATACTACTTTAATAAGCATATAGGAAGGGCAAGAATGGTCATTTGCCATTGTACAACCATTTGAAGCCCATTGTACAAGCATTTAAGCATGAATGTGTTGAAAATTTCTTCAACACGCGGAGCAGCTCTTATGGATCCTAACCGGATCTCTTTGACCCGTTTTACTCAAATGGATCCAATATAAACTTTCTTTCACACAATCTAAACCCTAAATTCATTTCATTCACATCCGCCCCCATTCTTCTTCTCTCTCTCTCTCTCTCACCAGACGCGGTGTCTGCATACGTCTCATGGCGACGGATTTCACCGGCGATTTCACTAGATCGACGGATTTCACCGACGATTTCACTTCTCAGGTACCGTCTTTTTAACCTTATCGGCATTTTTTGTGTGTTATTTGACTTAGATCCGTGAAATTTTAGGGTTTCTTTCTCCGGCGATTCCGACATCAGATCTACTGGGTTCAACTTCTCGGTATGTTGTTTCTACTGTCATATGTGCAGGGGTTAAAAGGCTTATGGGGTTTGAGATCCGGACAGGCTAATCGGATTTGGCATGTCAAGTAAGTTATGTCGTTCATAATCTTTTACATAAACTCTATGTTGTTAAGTTACATTTTAAACATTATGTTACAGGCCTCCTAAATGTTGCATCGTTCCTAAGGAAGCTCCGTTTGAGAGCTAAAGATCTTTAAAGGAAGAATGGTTTGATAAGATTCAGAATAGGTTGTTGTTTAAGGTATAGTTATGTGTGATTTGATGGACATTTTGGGTTTTTAATTTTATGGTATAGACGTATAGTTATGTGTGATTTTAGGATGAGTTAGTTTGTATTTAAAAATCTAAAAGGATAGAAATGGTTTATGAATGTAGTGCTTTATGTAAAATGTCTTTAATATCTGAATCTTATCATAACTGTACCTATGATTTCTTTGGCATGATAGTTTAGGTTATTTTTTATAATAAGAAACTTGTAGTTATTTGTTTTACAAAGGGATGGATCTCATTGTTTGTCTATCAAATGTTCATGGTCTAGCTTTTTCTAATTCTAGAAGTTTATTTAAAGGCGTTATATGTGGTTGTTAATTTTGATTTATGTTTTATATGTTTGCCGAATAGGTTCATTTCTCAGGAACCGTTCTGAATCCATGTCAAGTGACAGTTGCAACGACTCGCCAGATTTAGAATCATGTCGGGACGAAAAGGCTGCTCTCATCTTCAAATTTGTGGCTATTGCGGCAATCCTTATCGCCGGAATTATCGGAGTCGCCATTTCATTATTTTTTTGAGTAAGGAATTAATGTAACTTTCAAGCATGGAATAGTTAGTATAGAGCTATCACTGACTCTTCATTTATCATAATGTTAGTAAATTACATGTTTTAATAGTTTGGCTACTGATTTCTTTGGCCAACATGTTCTGCTACTGTTAGATTGTTCTGACTGCTGCAGTTCTTATAGGACCCAGTCGGTTATCCTTGAATGGGCTACCTCATGAGGCGAATAAAAATGTTGTATAATTAAGTTATGCATCATCTACCGGGGGTGAAGATAGATGTTAACTTAGTACTCTTTTTTTATGACTGATGGATGAATAAAGATGGAAAATTGTTTCAGGTTATGCTTGGATCTGGAGAGAGACAATATGAAGAGTGGATGAGAGCAACTGAAGCAGCATTGAATAGTAAATACCGGGGATGGGTTGGATTTAATGTTGCTATTGCTCACCGGATAAGTGCAGGGTAACTAAATGATGGATTTTATTATATGTAGGCAGTATAAGTTCCTTGCATTTATGATGTGTGAAATGTGCAGTTGTGATCTAATTGGTCAACCCAACATGTTTTCTTGCTATTATGCTACTTAAGATCTAATTGGTTTTATTTTTTCTATAGTATTACTATTTTATCCGGCTCATGGGTAGGAAAGCATCCCATGTTCTGTGGAATGCACACTTCAGTCACATTCTAACATGGTGTTCTTTGAAAAAGTGTGAAGCATTTTGTTCTTTACAAAAAGCCATCATACTCAAAGGCGATTCATACTTTGAGCAACGCCGCAGCCAGCGCAACCGCAGCGAACGCAGCCGCATCGGCTCAGCGAGCGCAGCCGCAGCAAGTTGAAGTCGATTCTGACCCATTTGGGGCTGCCCACGAAGGGCTGATTGGAGTAATGATTTTCAGCAGCTACAAGGTGAGTTCTGAATGTATATTTGACTCGCTTTTGATTGCTGTTTGAAGATTTATATGAATATTAATTTGTTATTATATGAATGTGGATTTTGGTTGCTGTTTGAAGATTTATAGTGTACATGTAGAGTTTTGATGTAACATGATGTTTGATTTGTAATAAAATGTATGTTATTTTTATGATAATCTTGACATTTACAGGGAGCTCCTCATCCTCTTCAAGTGCTCATGGATAAAGAAAATCAGCTGGTATTGTGTTTAAGTTGCTTCTGTTTTCTGTTCGCCTTTAAACCCACTTTGAGGATTCAAATCAGGTATAATTTTAAATGAATCACCTGTGTTCATCCTTTTTAATTAGATTCTGTGTTTATAATTTTTAAATGAATCACCTGTTAGCTGATTATGGTCGCTCTCGCACCTGATCCGTCGCGTTTATTGTTGTTTCGAATAAGGTAGGTTCATGTTGTAGTCCGTTCGTTTTAAAAGTGTATGGACATGTTTGCTGAATTCAGTTCGGTTTTAAAACCGGTTTTAACTGGTTTTTTAAATCAGTTCGGTTTTTGAAGGGGTACAAATGTCGCGAAGAAGAACCGCGCTATAACCACCAGGTCTGGTTGAGCCCGAACCGGTTTTCAAAACATTGGTTTCAATATTTTTTTCCGGTTTCGATCCGAGAACCAGATTTTTTTGTACATGTCTAGCTACATTTAGCTTTTCACTTTAGATTTGTTTATTTGTAAACCGCTTTGTGTCCGTTTTCTTAATCTATAGTTTTCTTTTTAAACACCGGTCAAGTTAGTTTGGATGGCCCTCAAACCTCTTTTTTGTCCATTCTTTGATTTATATGATTGGTAAATTTATGTTATATAATAATATAACTTAATTTGTAATAAACCACTTTAGGAGGTTGTATGTATCAGATGGTTTTGATGTTTAGGGGAGTTTCAGTTGGTTTTGATGTTTCTTTTGCTCTAGCCGGTTTCAGTTGTAATCTAACCATTCATTTTGCTTTTACAATTGTCAACTACTAAACCTGTCAAGTGTCATATACTAGCCCTTTTACTGTTTCCTTCACCTTTTACTGTTTGTCCTTTTCACTGCAGAGTTGTTTTAACAGCTGTAATACATGGTCAAGCATTGGAACTCTACAACTTTTCCCATGCTTTTTGATATTGGAACCTGACATCTCCTACAACACTCTCAACTATCTTGGTATTATATATTCGTGTGAAGTTTCAAACACTCAACCATGGTTGCAAAAGTCGCTAGGCGCTCCCTAGTCGGATTTGGGAGTACTCGGGAAGTACTCGGCTTAGGCGGAGATTACTCGGGGAGTAATTGGCCTGGGAGACCAGTACTCCTGCCTCGGCAGCCTACCTTGTAGCGAGTACTCGGGGAGTACTCGAAGCCTAGGCGGGACTTTTACAACCATGCACTCAACAGTAGATAAAGATTGTTCAGTTCTGATGTAATGTTTTCTTATTATATATTTATAATATATCGTTGTCAGTTTGACACCAATCGGTAACTGTTTTAAACTTTGTTTCAGTTTCAGGCATTAATAGTTGGATAATCAGGTGTGGGAACATGGTGGTTTTGTAGACACAAGTAACCTTCCTTTTAGCATCATATGAAGTTGATATGTTTTGTATTTTCTTCTTGTAGTTTGATTACTTTCTTTTTCAAATTATCAAGTTAACTTTCTGTTAACCATCTATTGTTATTTTACTTGGTTATGATTCTGACTTAACCGACCCGTTTCTGTTTGAATGACCACAATATTGACTTGACTGATGGTTTTTGTAATTTTTATATGAAGGTGATGAGTCAAAAAATGGCTATTTCAAAAAGTTGGAGAATGCTAAAGAGAGGTTGCATCTTTTCAAGGCATACAAGATACAGGTTATTGGCGGGCTGCCTCCAATTAAAAGTTATAAAAAACATTATCATGAGAGATCCTCAGAAACAAATCAACAAATCGTTGTAATTATTGTTACAAATTTATAACGTTTATTTTTTATCGAGTAATGTTTATTGTTGTAATTTTGTTAACAAATTTATGATGTTCAACATATTGCACTTCGTATTTGTATCGATTAATGATTTATGGTTAAAGCATTATGTTTGATTTGATGAAAAGATTAATAAACTAACAGCTAAAAAAATTAATAAAAGTATATCACTAAAGAATCGATAAATTAATAGTAAAACAAGTGCCAACATATCACGAAAATCAAACCAGTGGCTATGTTTTGAAGATTTTAATCATAGTTAAAAGCATCAACAGTCTGATCAGTGGCAACGTTTTGAAGATTATTAAATCGACAAGCCAAATGTTTGAAGAAAGAAAATGACCGCGAAACCAAACCGAAGATTGGTTTTGGCGGTTTTACGATTTGAAACTGAACCGTGATCACCCCTACAATATATCACGAAACGACTGATAAACTAACGGTAAACGAGTATCCTATTGTAAATTGTCTCCGCCGCCGCATCGCGCGGGTAGAAAACTAGTATATATAAAAATCCTTCATTTCCCTGGCACCACCTTAACCATCAGGTAAAGATACCTTTGAATCACTTGATCAACCGGCCCAATCTTCAATTTCCATGATCAAACTCAGTGGAGGTTCTAGTACGAAAATTCAGGGGTATCCAGTTTTTTTTTTTTTGGATCGGGTGTATCCTTTGTATAAAAAAATAAAAATTTTACACTACGTAAACGGTGTTTAAGGGTATTTTTATACTACGAAGACGGAGTTGATCAAACTAGTGTTTAAACATTAAAAAGAAGTCAATGTGAAGAGACGTGGGTAGTTGACTTTTATTAAAAAAAAAAAAAAAAAAAAAAAAAAAAAAAAAATCCTTTGTTAAAAATATAAAAGATGGAAATTTTTACAAGCTAATTTTACAAACGTTACATTATGCTACATTGAAGGAAGATGCTGCTGTCTCAACAAATTTCCTGGCTTCTTTAAACCATCTTTTGTCACCAGCCTGTGCCTTGCATATATACAGTTTGCCGTCTGACACTGTCGCGGTGATCAGTTGATGCTTACCGCCCTCGTCTCCGTCGGCTGTTCTAGTCAACACCGACAAGTAGTAGTATTGCTTCCCGTCGACCACTGGAGTTGAAGCTTCTAATAGGTTAGCCGTTGCAACCGTATCTTCTTCAAACCCTCCCTAACATTATCCACCACAAAATCAGTTTCCACTAGTAGGATGGATGTAATAGATTAGTTAATTTTTAATTTGGGTTAAGTGTTGATTACCTCAGAAGCTGTTTTGCCAAAGAAAGCTTGCTTCCCTAACAAATAATTCACCTGAAAATAACAAGATTATGATCAACCCCGGATCGATTCAAATTGATCCTTGAATTCTTACATTCAGTGGCGGAAACATAAATTTTATTCAGAGGGTCAATAACGTTCTCTTTTCTATGGGTTAGAACTTACAACTACGAGTCAACCTATGTTTTTCTAACTCATAATATTTATTTAAAAGTCCAACAAATTCTGGTACCTTAGGGCTTAGGTCAACGAACCCTCAAGACCGCTTGGTTTAACTCATGTTTTCCTTATAGAAATCCAACAAATTATGGTACCCAGGGTCAACGAATTCTCTTGACCCCTTCGTTCAACACATGTTTAAAAAAAAAAACTCAGATTTTATTTATAAAAATCCAAGTCTTCTATTGCTTGGGTCGCTAAACCCTCTTGACGTGCTGGTTCAACTCATGTTTTTTTTATTATTATTTTAAAAAAACCATAATTTATATAAAAAAAAGTCCAAGGAATTATGGTATTTGTGTGTTTTATATATAAAACTCCAACAAACACTCCTCCGGGTGCTCTTGGCCCCTGTTCTGTCCTGAATTCGTTACGCAGAAACAGGGATGATTGATTTGATTACCTGAGACAGGAACTCCTCCGGGGCACCATAATCAGTGATCGATTTCTTGTTCGTAGGGGTGACGATGACTGCGAGATTACTTGTCGTATCGAAGTTGTCTTCGTATCTGAGCACCTGACCAGGGTACTCTACCTCCTTGCTCGGGTTCCACTTTGCTGGTATCGACAGCTTGAATCCATCCCCGTTGTACGTCATAAAATCCGTGTTCTTCTTCGGTTTACCAAAAACATTTGCTGGCATACACACAAATACAAACACCTTCAGTGCATACATTATGCTTCCAAATTTTATACAATCAATAAGTCAAATTCTATAAAGATTCAAGTTTCATACAAGACAGAAGCGGATCCAGAGGGGTCAAGAGCAGGGGTGCAAACCAGCGAGCCGAGCGCGAGCTCGTTTAACTTTTGAAAGCTCGAGCTTGGCTCAATTTGAGCTTTGTTTTTACAGCTCAAACTTGATTCGTATATTATTTTTCAAGCCCGAGCCGAGCCGAGCTCGGGCTTGGCTCGTTTAACACTTATTAATTAATTATAATTTATATTTTATATATAATTTAGTTATTTTATAGATATTAATTCTTATTTAAATATATATTTAATATATTAATAAAAATAATAAAAATACAACGCTTGTTTACGCTAGTGAGCTGGCTTGAGCTCGTTTGCACCCTTACTCAAGAGGGTTCACAAGAATTTGTTAGACTTTAAATATCAAATATGATTTTTTTTTTTTTTTTGTTGATTCCGCTAATTGTAACCAGTAAATTAAAAAAAAAAAAAACTTATGACAACTCTTCGACTATAAAAGTTCTGGTTCCGCTACTGTTGTTGTCTATTGATAAGGATTTAAGTTGAATGATGAAGATCAAGGGGAAGGATAGGTACCAGGTTGACCATACGCTGCATCTGCAGGTGAAACTTTGGTACCAACAGCAGCAGCACCGATTAGAACAGTTAGAGCCAACCGTCGAGACACTGGTTCGTGGGTGGCCGCCTGGCAGACGACTAGGGGGTGGGGTTTATTTAAAAGTTGGCGCGGTGATATGATTCTAATTGGGGTGGAGAGTGGCTGGTGAGGGTGCAAGAAGCATACTATGGATGCCATTGTTGTTTGATTAGTGATTAGTGAGATGTAGCTATATAATGTGTTGGTGGGATTGATTGTCTATTGTTGAGGGTTAAATAAGAAAAATGTGATGTTTGGATAATGGGGTTATATCAGTTGGTTACTTGGTTTTGTACTTTGGTGGTTATAAACGGGGACCATCATACAACTCTACAACCTTCCTTAACTTTCTAGCATTTAAAACATATAAATTTTGCTGTTCAAACAAAAAAATTAAAAAAACTGCCAACCGAGGTAGTGGTGGAGTGGTTGAGGAAAAACTTGGTGTTCTTTGCGATCCAGGTTCGACTCTCACTCTCCCCATTATTTTCTGTGTCATTCAGGTGAAGGGCGGATACGGATGGATGGGAGGCGAGGTTTTACCGATTATACCATTGCCGTGCCTTGGGCGGGTAGAGGTCGGGTTTCCGCGCATCTGGGAGAGCCAAGGGGCTGGTGGCGATTAAAAAATTATGAATAAAACTAGCATTTGGAAAGAAAAAAAAAGCTAAAGATGAAGTCCTTTCGTTCAAGGTTCTGTATGTTGGCTAGGTTCTAGCATGTTTTCTCGATTGATAGAATGATTATTGATTGATTTTGAATATGTTTATTTGAGTGCGTAAAACATCAATATGTGAAAAAATTAGATGGATCAAAATGTTTGTTTTTGTGAAACACTTCGAAATGACTAGAATTTTCCAAGTATAAACTTAAAAAGCCAATTACCTTTCAAAGAAATCAAAATATCTTCTTTCTACAAGCGTCTAGACTCTATAGGTTCTGATCTGACACGTCACATATCGCCACGTCATACATCCAGATCACTCACCAGTCAGTCACCCCTGGCGCCAAAATCCACTTGTTTCCATCATCTAAAACCCTACCGGAGCGTCTCGATTAACAAACAAAACCAAACCTTCTCACCCACCCACACAAACAATGTTAATTCCTTTAAGCTTTCATCACTTTTGCTTCAAGATCTGCTGACGTCATACACGCAAGAAAGAGGTTGAGCTAGATAGATACTGATTCCTAACGGTAACAAACCCTAGATCCGATGTGAATGAATTTCATAATTAGATTGTAACACCCCGAAAATTTACGTCCTATAATGTATTGACATGTGTCATAAGTTTTGAATGCGTGCAAGAATGTTCTTGAAGGACTAAAGTTGACAAACATAGAAACTATGTAAATACAAGGGTTTAAAGTGTCAACAATGAATGATTATACTTCACAATAACCCTACATGATGTTTATAACCTTAAACGAATGGATCATGGATCATACAAAGAGAATTGTGAAAGAAAGTGAGAGATTACAAACTACAGGGGTTATATGTGTCAACATGTTAAAGATATACCTCTGAGTGACCTTATAGCAAACCCGAAGCCTTGTAATGATTAATTATGCTCACTATAATGCACCATAAAAATTTCACCAAGTTTCGTTACCGTATGAGAAAGTTATGATAAAATTCGTGTGTGAGGGTTAGAATCGTCAACATTGAAATTTAGGGCTTTTCGGGTGATCACAAAGTTACCCGAGGACTTAACAAAGATGGTATAAGTCTTAAAGCCGCACATGTCAAATATAAAGTCTCAAAATGCAAGAAAACCAAGTGAAAACGACCTTTCGGGGGACCAGGGACTGAAATTGCAATTATTGAAACTTGCTGAACTGGTCATCTATACCCTCGCGTAGCGCGAGCGTGAAAGGTCTTGGCAGTCGCGCTACGCGACTGCCTTATCTGATCAGAATGTATGTGCAGGTGTCCTGCATGTTCCTTAACCGACTCAAATGCCATTTTTTCGATACCTTGGGCTGCCTAAAGTGGTTTTTAGCTAGTAGGGGACTTGTGGATGTTATTGTTTCACTCCTAGACTTAGGTGTTGATGATCCATGCATGTTTGAAGTTATTTATAAAGACCCACATTATGCAACATTGATCATTCTTCAACTTCTGGACATTTGCAAGAGCTCAAGAACTGATACAAGCTTTCCATATCATCCATTAGACGTGTGTAAGTGCCTTGGATCCTTCTCGATCAAGTTTTCCTTAGTATATAGCCTAGAAATCAAACCGTCGTAACTACGGTTTGACTTGGCGATAAATCCCAATCGGTCCAGAGTTTAGTCGAATCAAAAGTTGTTATAAGTTGGTATTTATATGGTTAATAAACCCCAAAAAGGGCACTCACTGATTCGAATCCTAACTAGGTCGTTTGTCGAGTCCAAGGTTGTCCGAAAAAGTCAACAGAAACCTTAATCGCATATTTAACAACACGGAAGGCGTGTAACCTGTTTTATCAGCCATACAACTTGAAAATAAGTATAATAACTTGTCTAAGCTTGTTTGATTCGACAACTTTATGTTTTGAACCGATTCGGAACCGAGAGACGCAAAAGTTTGACTTTTGCTTTGACCTCAGTTCTGACCCGATTTATATAGATTTAGACATGCCTTAAAGTTCCATTAGGACCTAGTTGCATGTGTGTATAAGCCTCTGCGTTTATACCACTCAAATCCCAAATCGTCCGATGTTTCCGTTAAACGCCTAAATATTGACCGTAATGCCCTTATGAGCATAAAACGAGATTTTTGGAAATATGAAAGTAAAATAATCTTAGTTACTGATTATTAGACATGTCTGTAAATTTTCACATCAAGCGGAGGTCCAGATTAGGAGTTATGCTTAATGACGTAATTATAGCGATTCTTAGTAATTAAATGACGTCATTAGCGTAACGCCTATCTAAAACCCATTTTTGACACCAAAACTTTTACCCACTGATGTGATATAATATTTTGGGTTTTTTGAAGATTTTTAATTATTTTTAAACTGATCATAAGATAGGTTAATCGCCTCGATTCGGTTAATACCAAAAATACCCTTTTCGGCCATAAAATGAGTTTTACAAATCCTTTTAACGCCAATCCAATTGCTACTGATTTTAAATAATAAATGGAGTATTTTGAGCCTGCTTATTTGATCAGAAAACTCAGAATTCGTATTTTAACCCGTACATCGCTTAAAACGACTTTATACGCGTATTTAACGCATAGTTTGGGTTTAAACCTATTTTAGTATATAAGACTTATTACCAAAGGTTATAACCTGTTAAAATAAGCTATTTTACTGATCAACTCAGACCCGGTTCACAGGTGTCTAATTAAACCCTTATATAATCTTTAAAATGACCAAAATGCCCCTGCGGGGCTTAATAAGAGATTAAACTCGTTTTGGGCATCATGGGTGATATCCTACTGATATCACAACTTAATTAAGGCGTGTTAACTTAGGAAACCTGTTTAGGACTCTTATGGTTACCCGTTACGCTTCATACGCGTTCGGTTCGGTTTATGTAACTAGTTTACATAAACTAGCCGAAACGGGTCAAACCTTATCGGTTTTATCTCAAAATCCAGAATGTGTATCATATACCCATATTAAGCAAGTCTTCAAACTTGTCGGGTCTAAATCACATTCTATCCGGTCTTCGCTTAATCGTGCGTACGAACCGTATCTTTCTGTAAGACTAACCGGTCTAAGCTTAAGCTTAATTAAAGACCCGTTAGCATTCTAATTAGTTATTTATACCATCATTCCAGACTAGAGCTTTCCGGTAAATTGTACCTACGCTTGCTTAAGTGAATACGGCTGAGTTATAAATTTCTGCTATTTAAGACAGGAGCTAGCTCAGGTAAATACTCTTAACTTATTTTCCCTATTACGGGCTTGGGATACGGTAATATAAATACCGCATGTTCAGGTATGGGATTCGAAGACCAATGAGTCGGGAAATCCAAATAACCTGTTTTAATTCGTATTGCTTGACTGAAACATTGGGGGTTAATGCGACCGTGTCCTGGATATCCTTGACTCATGATTTGCAATGGCCACGACCTAAGCACGGGGTGTAGGCATACACCTGACAGATGCCATATGTTTATACCAATATGGAATTCCCAATAGGGGAATAGTGGTGTGTCGGTTAATCATGAACCGACATAGTTTCGGGCCCTACATGTAGAGCAAGTTATGTAAAAATTGATAACATGAAATATAGTTTGTCTCAAGTATAAAATATTAATTTTGCCTTGTGCATTCTAATCAAAGTGTCGAAACATTTACGTGTCTTGTGCACCTAAACAAATTTTCATAAACATTTTCAAATGAGTCGGTTGAGTGTATTTACCAGTGAAAACTGACGTATTTTCAAAAGTCTAAGTGGCAGGTACAAGTACGTAATAGGCTGGAAGCGGCTCAGGACGTTAATAAGGAATCTTGCAAGTTCTAGGCGTCTAAAAGTCTGTTGAACAATGTTTACGTTTTATGATCCGCCTGTGGATCCTTTACCTTCCGTTGTAATACTTGGATATTACTTTATATTCGGATTGTAATATATTTATCTTTTGCTTCCGCTGTGCATTTAAATATTGTGTTGTTTGACTATAATGTTGCCAACCACGTCACGATACTCCCCACCGGGCCCACCGGTGACACGTGGAAATTTGGGGTGTGACAGGTTGGTATCAGAGCCAACACTGAGTGAATTAAACACTAGCCTTTTTGTGTTTAATCTCAGTTACACAGTTGCACATTCTTGAGTCTAGACGAGAACATAGGACAAATTCAAATTTGTTTCATTTTGTCTTTATTTGGTTCCTTTGTTATTTATACGATTAGCTCTTGTATGGGCGAGTCATTTTCGGTAGAAGTCCCGATTAGGGCAACCATATACTTGTTTAGATTTTTGAAGGAACGATTATATTTAAAATATCATTCCTATATTATAAGATCTACCATTATAATAAAATGGCAAAATCTAAAAGGACAAGACCTAGCCATATGTCACATTAAGACAGGGCCAAGATGGTAGTTCCACAATTAGATTCAGATCCTTATTAACATCTCGATTTAAAATTTTTGTTCTGCGTTAATTATTAAAAAGAATCTTAAAGGTAAAACCTAGCCTAAATGTCACTGCATACAAGGCCGAGATGGTAGAACCTATTCAAGAGATTCAAATCCTTATTAAACATATGAAAGCATAATTACATGCTCGACAAAGTGTGATACGATAAAATCACATAAGTCATTTTTATGGAAGTATTCTAAATCCTTATTTATATAAGCATCCCATATGGATGAAGTGCCCACGGGTTATAATTAACGTCCTCTGAGACTAACACCAATAGACTATTGTCGATATGTTACAGTTCAAGCAACATGGCAGACTCAAACGAGGTCAACAGTCACCCAGGGATAGTACCTGATAATGCCCGAGTAAACGTAGCGGGTGCAGAATTACAAGCAATGATAGATAATGCGGTTAATAGGGCTATGGATAGACAGCTCCATGAATCCAGTGGTACCCATGCAAGGACCCAATCTGCACCACACTACAGAACACCCTCCAGGACTCACACTGCCCACAACAGTAATTCTCACCACTCCTCAAACCAGAGGAGTGCTCCATCCCAACGAGTCATGCGGAATCAAGAACCCCGTAATAAGGGTTGCACCTATAAGTACTTTGTTTCGTGCAAACCTAGGGACTTCACTGGGGAAAAAGGAGCTGTTGATTGCATGACTTGGATGGACGAAATGGATACGGTTGTGGATATTAGTGGTTGTGATGATAGGGATATTGTGAAATTTGTGTCACAATCTTTCAAAGGAGAGGCATTAGCTTGGTGGAAATATTTGATCCAAGCTACAGGGAAAGTCCCATTATATAATATGACCTGGGAACAGTTCATGACGCTGATCAAAGAAAACTATTGCCCTCAACACGAGGTTGAGAAAATTGAGACTGAATTCTTGACTTTAGTCATGGAGAACTTAGATTGTCAAGCATACCTTACAAGTTTCAATACCAAGTCTCGATTGGTTCCTTATTTGGTCACACCGGAACCAAAGCGAATTGCTCGCTTCATTGGGGGTTTAGCCCCAGAAATAAAGGCAAGTGTGAAAGCATCGAGACCTACTACCTTCAGGTCAACGGCAGAATTGTCGCTAGCTCTCACACTCGGTGTGGTTAGAAACAAGGCTGCCAAGGCCTCTGAAGATGGGAAGCGTAAAAGGGAGGAGAATAATTCCCAGAATCCTAAGAAGAACAAATCCGAGTTCAACAATGACCAACAGGATTCCGACAAGAAGCCTACATGCAAAATTTGCAAAAGAAGACACTGGGGACAGTGTCGATCAAACCAAAAGATAAAGCAATGTGGCATCTGCAAAAGAACTGGCCACCAGTCCCACGAATGTAGGGACATAAAGAATGCAAGCTGTTTCAGATGTGGTGAAAAGGGCCACATCAGTACTAATTGCCCGGAGGCTGCCCAGGGAGGAGGAGCTAAGTCTGGGATGGATAAGAAAGGAAACGCCTAAACTACCAGTTGAAGGCCAGAGACAGTGCATATCAATAATAAGGTACGTCCTTACCTTTTAGCATCAATTGTATCTGCTAAGTATTTTACGTTAATGTAAGGGAAAATAAACCTTTAGTAAACCATAAGCTTAGCAAACTTTTGGTTACATTCATAAGAACTTCAGATATTAAAAATGAGGCATAATTTACCAATGGAGTCTTTAAAGACCCTCTCTCCCATCCTCGGAGATAATCCTTCCATAAAAATCTGGAGTACTCTTCCCCAAAAAGAGTACGACAATATATATTATTTTATTTTATTTTCTCATTGTTTTTCTATCTTCTGCGAATGCCTAACTATGTTTGATAAAAGTGCCATATGAGGATTGGCGTATCTTAGTGTGTCCCATAGATTGCTTCCATGCCTGATCAGTATGGAGGTTTAATACATGGAACCCCTGAGACATCCCAATGGTCATATCATACTAAAGTCGACTAGTAGTATTCAAAGAAGATATCCAATATAAAATGTCCCTATAAGTATCTCTACTTAGGGCACCCTTACATTTGTAAAGTGAATGTGTCATTTATCTGACACCGACATCGATAGATGAACCAAAGCCCGAGAACACGGACAACTATGACATCTCTATGTGTGTCATGATTATTTTCTTCATAGGAATTACCATGTTTACCTCCTGAGAGGCAAGAGGATGTTAGGACAAACATCCCGCTTAGGGCTACAGTTACTGTAAAAGCCGTATATCTGTTAGTACCAACGGAATAAGAATAACTAAGAGCCAAATCGATAAGTTTTTAGAGAAGGTTTCTTAAAGCCAAAATTCAAAGTGCTAAGAACACCGATTTTAGTAAATAAGAAAGACGGTTCATTTTGCTTGTGCATTGATTACCGCAACCCTAATTAGGCAACAATTAGGAATCGCCATCCGCTGCCCAGGATTGTCGATCTGTTCGACTAACGGTAAGGATTAGCTATTCCCTAAACATTAGCTAAGCAGTGGTTGGAATAACCATCTCACCTTAACAATAAAGCTTTTCTATAATAATGGATATGTAAGTATTAAGGCTACTCCTTTGGAGACCTTGTATAGATGGAATGTTAAATGTCTAGTGTGAGATAGAGAATTGGTAAGTCCAATTATCAAGATCTGAAAGTTGCCTGGGGAACAACAAATAAGATTATACAAATCCATAATCGATTGTAGGTTGCCAGTATATGGCAAGAAATCGAGGAGTTAAGAAAATAGCAAACTTCCTAAGTTCTTGTTAAGGAATATGGTTTAACAAAAGATATCACCCAGGAAGGGTGTACCAAATTTGTGAAATTATCAGGCTAGTTAAGCTCTGAATATATGGAAATCATTCGAAGGAATTGAATGTATCAAGATCAAGTAGCTTGTAAGCAGAAACCTACTTAAGGAGTTTGACGGAGCTCGCAATACATTGCAGAATAGTGACTGGAGGATGTGTTCCGCCAATAAGTCAAGAAGCACTATCACATAATGATATGCAGAATTATGATGTGATGAGCATCCTGTATCGATTGAGGATCGACAGGTCAAGAAGCTCCAAAAGGATACATACGCCTAATATAAGAGCCACTATGGGAGCTTGGAAAGACTCCAGATATACTATAAAAGTTAAGTCCCTTGTGCGACAAAGAGTACTTCCAGCATTTTAACAAATCTCGAGGTCGAGATTTCTTTTAAGGGGGTGAGGATGTAACACCCCGAAAATTTACGTCCTATAATGTATTGACACGTGTCATAAGTTTTGAACGCGTGCAAGAATGTTCTTGAAGGACTAAAGTTGACAAACATAGAAACTATGTAAATACAAGGGTTTAAAGTGTCAACAATGAATGATTATACTTCACAATAACCCTACATGATGTTTATAACCTTAAACGAATGGATCATGGATCATACAAAGAGAATTGTGAAAGAAAGTGAGAGATTACAAACTACAGGGGTTATATGTGTCAACATGTTAAAGATATACCTCTGAGTGACCTTATAGCAAACCCGAAGCCTTGTAATGATTAATTATGCTCACTATAATGCACCATAAAAATTTCACCAAGTTTCGTTACCGTATGAGAAAGTTATGATAAAATTTGTGTGTGAGGGTTAGAATCGTCAACATTGAAATTTAGGGCTTTTCGGGTGATCACAAAGTTACCCGAGGACTTAACAAAGATGGTATAAGTCTTAAAGCCGCACATGTCAAATATAAAGTCTCAAAATGCAAGAAAACCAAGTGAAAACGACCTTTCGGGGGACCAGGGACTGAAATTGCAATTATTGAAACTTGCTGAACTGGTCATCTATACCCTCGCGTAGCGCGAGCGTGAAAGGTCTTGGCAGTCGCGCTACGCGACTGCCTTATCTGATCAGAATGTATGTGCAGGTGTCCTGCATGTTCCTTAACCGACTCAAATGCCATTTTTTCGATACCTTGGGCTGCCTAAAGTGGTTTTTAGCTAGTAGGGGACTTGTGGATGTTATTGTTTCACTCCTAGACTTAGGTGTTGATGATCCATGCATGTTTGAAGTTATTTATAAAGACCCACATTATGCAACATTGATCATTCTTCAACTTCTGGACATTTGCAAGAGCTCAAGAACTGATACAAGCTTTCCATATCATCCATTAGACGTGTGTAAGTGCCTTGGATCCTTCTCGATCAAGTTTTCCTTAGTATATAGCCTAGAAATCAAACCGTCGTAACTACGGTTTGACTTGGCGATAAATCCCAATCGGTCCAGAGTTTAGTCGAATCAAAAGTTGTTATAAGTTGGTATTTATATGGTTAATAAACCCCAAAAAGGGCACTCACTGATTCGAATCCTAACTAGGTCGTTTGTCGAGTCCAAGGTTGTCCGAAAAAGTCAACAGAAACCTTAATCGCATATTTAACAACACGGAAGGCGTGTAACCTGTTTTATCAGCCATACAACTTGAAAATAAGTATAATAACTTGTCTAAGCTTGTTTGATTCGACAACTTTATGTTTTGAACCGATTCGGAACCGAGAGACGCAAAAGTTTGACTTTTGCTTTGACCTCAGTTCTGACCCGATTTATATAGATTTAGACATGCCTTAAAGTTCCATTAGGACCTAGTTGCATGTGTGTATAAGCCTCTGCGTTTATACCACTCAAATCCCAAATCGTCCGATGTTTCCGTTAAACGCCTAAATATTGACCGTAATGCCCTTATGAGCATAAAACGAGATTTTTGGAAATATGAAAGTAAAATAATCTTAGTTACTGATTATTAGACATGTCTGTAAATTTTCACATCAAGCGGAGGTCCAGATTAGGAGTTATGCTTAATGACGTAATTATAGCGATTCTTAGTAATTAAATGACGTCATTAGCGTAACGCCTATCTAAAACCCATTTTTGACACCAAAACTTTTACCCACTGATGTGATATAATATTTTGGGTTTTTTGAAGATTTTTAATTATTTTTAAACTGATCATAAGATAGGTTAATCGCCTCGATTCGGTTAATACCAAAAATACCCTTTTCGGCCATAAAATGAGTTTTACAAATCCTTTTAATGCCAATCCAATTGCTACTGATTTTAAATAATAAATGGAGTATTTTGAGCCTGCTTATTTGATCAGAAAACTCAGAATTCGTATTTTAACCCGTACATCGCTTAAAACGACTTTATACGCGTATTTAACGCATAGTTTGGGTTTAAACCTATTTTAGTATATAAGACTTATTACCAAAGGTTATAACCTGTTAAAATAAGCTATTTTACTGATCAACTCAGACCCGGTTCACAGGTGTCTAATTAAACCCTTATATAATCTTTAAAATGACCAAAATGCCCCTGCGGGGCTTAATAAGAGATTAAACTCGTTTTGGGCATCATGGGTGATATCCTACTGATATCACAACTTAATTAAGGCGTGTTAACTTAGGAAACCTGTTTAGGACTCTTATGGTTACCCGTTACGCTTCATACGCGTTCGGTTCGGTTTATGTAACTAGTTTACATAAACTAGCCGAAACGGGTCAAACCTTATCGGTTTTATCTCAAAATCCAGAATGTGTATCATATACCCATATTAAGCAAGTCTTCAAACTTGTCGGGTCTAAATCACATTCTATCCGGTCTTCGCTTAATCGTGCGTACGAACCGTATCTTTCTGTAAGACTAACCGGTCTAAGCTTAAGCTTAATTAAAGACCCGTTAGCATTCTAATTAGTTATTTATACCATCATTCCAGACTAGAGCTTTCCGGTAAATTGTACCTACGCTTGCTTAAGTGAATACGGCTGAGTTATAAATTTCTGCTATTTAAGACAGGAGCTAGCTCAGGTAAATACTCTTAACTTATTTTCCCTATTACGGGCTTGGGATACGGTAATATAAATACCGCATGTTCAGGTATGGGATTCGAAGACCAATGAGTCGGGAAATCCAAATAACCTGTTTTAATTCGTATTGCTTGACTGAAACATTGGGGGTTAATGCGACCGTGTCCTGGATATCCTTGACTCATGATTTGCAATGGCCACGACCTAAGCACGGGGTGTAGGCATACACCTGACAGATGCCATATGTTTATACCAATATGGAATTCCCAATAGGGGAATAGTGGTGTGTCGGTTAATCATGAACCGGCATAGTTTCGGGCCCTACATGTAGAGCAAGTTATGTAAAAACTGATAACATGAAATATAGTTTGTCTCAAGTATAAAATATTAATTTTGCCTTGTGCATTCTAATCAAAGTGTCGAAACATTTACGTGTCTTGTGCACCTAAACAAATTTTCATAAACATTTTCAAATGAGTCGGTTGAGTGTATTTACCAGTGAAAACTGACGTATTTTCAAAAGTCTAAGTGGCAGGTACAAGTACGTAATAGGCTGGAAGCGGCTCAGGACGTTAATAAGGAATCTTGCAAGTTCTAGGCGTCTAAAAGTCTGTTGAACAATGTTTACGTTTTATGATCCGCCTGTGGATCCTTTACCTTCCGTTGTAATACTTGGATATTACTTTATATTCGGATTGTAATATATTTATCTTTTGCTTCCGCTGTGCATTTAAATATTGTGTTGTTTGACTATAATGTTGCCAACCACGTCACGATACTCCCCACCGGGCCCACCGGTGACACGTGGAAATTTGGGGTGTGACAGGTTGGTATTAGAGCCAACACTGAGTGAATTAAACACTAGCCTTTTTGTGTTTAATCTCAGTTACACAGTTGCACATTCTTGAGTCTAGACGAGAACATAGGACAAATTCAAATTTGTTTCATTTTGTCTTTATTTGGTTCCTTTGTTATTTATACGATTAGCTCTTGTATGGGCGAGTCATTTTCGGTAGAAGTCCCGATTAGGGCAACCATATACTTGTTTAGATTTTTGAAGGAACGATTATATTTAAAATATCATTCCTATATTATAAGATCTACCATTATAATAAAATGGCAAAATCTAAAAGGACAAGACCTAGCCATATGTCACATTAAGACAGGGCCAAGATGGTAGTTCCACAATTAGATTCAGATCCTTATTAACATCTCGATTTAAAATTTTTGTTCTGCGTTAATTATTAAAAAGAATCTTAAAGGTAAAACCTAGCCTAAATGTCACTGCATACAAGGCCGAGATGGTAGAACCTATTCAAGAGATTCAAATCCTTATTAAACATATGAAAGCATAATTACATGCTCGACAAAGTGTGATACGATAAAATCACATAAGTCATTTTTATGGAAGTATTCTAAATCCTTATTTATATAAGCATCCCATATGGATGAAGTGCCCACGGGTTATAATTAACGTCCTCTGAGACTAACACCAATAGACTATTGTCGATATGTTACAGTTCAAGCAACATGGCAGACTCAAACGAGGTCAACAGTCACCCAGGGATAGTACCTGATAATGCCCGAGTAAACGTAGCGGGTGCAGAATTACAAGCAATGATAGATAATGCGGTTAATAGGGCTATGGATAGACAGCTCCATGAATCCAGTGGTACCCATGCAAGGACCCAATCTGCACCACACTACAGAACACCCTCCAGGACTCACACTGCCCACAACAGTAATTCTCACCACTCCTCAAACCAGAGGAGTGCTCCATCCCAACGAGTCATGCGGAATCAAGAACCCCGTAATAAGGGTTGCACCTATAAGTACTTTGTTTCGTGCAAACCTAGGGACTTCACTGGGGAAAAAGGAGCTGTTGATTGCATGACTTGGATGGACGAAATGGATACGGTTGTGGATATTAGTGGTTGTGATGATAGGGATATTGTGAAATTTGTGTCACAATCTTTCAAAGGAGAGGCATTAGCTTGGTGGAAATATTTGATCCAAGCTACAGGGAAAGTCCCATTATATAATATGACCTGGGAACAGTTCATGACGCTGATCAAAGAAAACTATTGCCCTCAACACGAGGTTGAGAAAATTGAGACTGAATTCTTGACTTTAGTCATGGAGAACTTAGATTGTCAAGCATACCTTACAAGTTTCAATACCAAGTCTCGATTGGTTCCTTATTTGGTCACACCGGAACCAAAGCGAATTGCTCGCTTCATTGGGGGTTTAGCCCCAGAAATAAAGGCAAGTGTGAAAGCATCGAGACCTACTACCTTCAGGTCAACGGCAGAATTGTCGCTAGCTCTCACACTCGGTGTGGTTAGAAACAAGGCTGCCAAGGCCTCTGAAGATGGGAAGCGTAAAAGGGAGGAGAATAATTCCCAGAATCCTAAGAAGAACAAATCCGAGTTCAACAATGACCAACAGGATTCCGACAAGAAGCCTACATGCAAAATTTGCAAAAGAAGACACTGGGGACAGTGTCGATCAAACCAAAAGATAAAGCAATGTGGCATCTGCAAAAGAACTGGCCACCAGTCCCACGAATGTAGGGACATAAAGAATGCAAGCTGTTTCAGATGTGGTGAAAAGGGCCACATCAGTACTAATTGCCCGGAGGCTGCCCAGGGAGGAGGAGCTAAGTCTGGGATGGATAAGAAAGGAAACGCCTAAACTACCAGTTGAAGGCCAGAGACAGTGCATATCAATAATAAGGTACGTCCTTACCTTTTAGCATCAATTGTATCTGCTAAGTATTTTACGTTAATGTAAGGGAAAATAAACCTTTAGTAAACCATAAGCTTAGCAAACTTTTGGTTACATTCATAAGAACTTCAGATATTAAAAATGAGGCATAATTTACCAATGGAGTCTTTAAAGACCCTCTCTCCCATCCTCGGAGATAATCCTTCCATAAAAATCTGGAGTACTCTTCCCCAAAAAGAGTACGACAATATATATTATTTTATTTTATTTTCTCATTGTTTTTCTATCTTCTGCGAATGCCTAACTATGTTTGATAAAAGTGCCATATGAGGATTGGCGTATCTTAGTGTGTCCCATAGATTGCTTCCATGCCTGATCAGTATGGAGGTTTAATACATGGAACCCCTGAGACATCCCAATGGTCATATCATACTAAAGTCGACTAGTAGTATTCAAAGAAGATATCCAATATAAAATGTCCCTATAAGTATCTCTACTTAGGGCACCCTTACATTTGTAAAGTGAATGTGTCATTTATCTGACACCGACATCGATAGATGAACCAAAGCCCGAGAACACGGACAACTATGACATCTCTATGTGTGTCATGATTATTTTCTTCATAGGAATTACCATGTTTACCTCCTGAGAGGCAAGAGGATGTTAGGACAAACATCCCGCTTAGGGCTACAGTTACTGTAAAAGCCGTATATCTGTTAGTACCAACGGAATAGGAATAACTAAGAGCCAAATCGATAAGTTTTTAGAGAAGGTTTCTTAAAGCCAAAATTCAAAGTGCTAAGAACACCGATTTTAGTAAATAAGAAAGACGGTTCATTTTGCTTGTGCATTGATTACCGCAACCCTAATTAGGCAACAATTAGGAATCGCCATCCGCTGCCCAGGATTGTCGATCTGTTCGACTAACGGTAAGGATTAGCTATTCCCTAAACATTAGCTAAGCAGTGGTTGGAATAACCATCTCACCTTAACAATAAAGCTTTTCTATAATAATGGATATGTAAGTATTAAGGCTACTCCTTTGGAGACCTTGTATAGATGGAATGTTAAATGTCTAGTGTGAGATAGAGAATTGGTAAGTCCAATTATCAAGATCTGAAAGTTGCCTGGGGAACAACAAATAAGATTATACAAATCCATAATCGATTGTAGGTTGCCAGTATATGGCAAGAAATCGAGGAGTTAAGAAAATAGCAAACTTCCTAAGTTCTTGTTAAGGAATATGGTTTAACAAAAGATATCACCCAGGAAGGGTGTACCAAATTTGTGAAATTATCAGGCTAGTTAAGCTCTGAATATATGGAAATCATTCGAAGGAATTGAATGTATCAAGATCAAGTAGCTTGTAAGCAGAAACCTACTTAAGGAGTTTGACGGAGCTCGCAATACATTGCAGAATAGTGACTGGAGGATGTGTTCCGCCAATAAGTCAAGAAGCACTATCACATAATGATATGCAGAATTATGATGTGATGAGCATCCTGTATCGATTGAGGATCGACAGGTCAAGAAGCTCCAAAAGGATACATACGCCTAATATAAGAGCCACTATGGGAGCTTGGAAAGACTCCAGATATACTATAAAAGTTAAGTCCCTTGTGCGACAAAGAGTACTTCCAGCATTTTAACAAATCTCAAGGTCGAGATTTCTTTTAAGGGGGTGAGGATGTAACACCCCGAAAATTTACGTCCTATAATGTATTGACACGTGTCATAAGTTTTGAACGCGTGCAAGAATGTTCTTGAAGGACTAAAGTTGACAAACATAGAAACTATGTAAATACAAGGGTTTAAAGTGTCAACAATGAATGATTATACTTCACAATAACCCTACATGATGTTTATAACCTTAAACGAATGGATCATGGATCATACAAAGAGAATTGTGAAAGAAAGTGAGAGATTACAAACTACAGGGGTTATATGTGTCAACATGTTAAAGATATACCTCTGAGTGACCTTATAGCAAACCCGAAGCCTTGTAATGATTAATTATGCTCACTATAATGCACCATAAAAATTTCACCAAGTTTCGTTACCGTATGAGAAAGTTATGATAAAATTCGTGTGTGAGGGTTAGAATCGTCAACATTGAAATTTAGGGCTTTTCGGGTGATCACAAAGTTACCCGAGGACTTAACAAAGATGGTATAAGTCTTAAAGCCGCACATGTCAAATATAAAGTCTCAAAATGCAAGAAAACCAAGTGAAAACGACCTTTCGGGGGACCAGGGACTGAAATTGCAATTATTGAAACTTGCTGAACTGGTCATCTATACCCTCGCGTAGCGCGAGCGTGAAAGGTCTTGGCAGTCGCGCTACGCGACTGCCTTATCTGATCAGAATGTATGTGCAGGTGTCCTGCATGTTCCTTAACCGACTCAAATGCCATTTTTTCGATACCTTGGGCTGCCTAAAGTGGTTTTTAGCTAGTAGGGGACTTGTGGATGTTATTGTTTCACTCCTAGACTTAGGTGTTGATGATCCATGCATGTTTGAAGTTATTTATAAAGACCCACATTATGCAACATTGATCATTCTTCAACTTCTGGACATTTGCAAGAGCTCAAGAACTGATACAAGCTTTCCATATCATCCATTAGACGTGTGTAAGTGCCTTGGATCCTTCTCGATCAAGTTTTCCTTAGTATATAGCCTAGAAATCAAACCGTCGTAACTACGGTTTGACTTGGCGATAAATCCCAATCGGTCCAGAGTTTAGTCGAATCAAAAGTTGTTATAAGTTGGTATTTATATGGTTAATAAACCCCAAAAAGGGCACTCACTGATTCGAATCCTAACTAGGTCGTTTGTCGAGTCCAAGGTTGTCCGAAAAAGTCAACAGAAACCTTAATCGCATATTTAACAACACGGAAGGCGTGTAACCTGTTTTATCAGCCATACAACTTGAAAATAAGTATAATAACTTGTCTAAGCTTGTTTGATTCGACAACTTTATGTTTTGAACCGATTCGGAACCGAGAGACGCAAAAGTTTGACTTTTGCTTTGACCTCAGTTCTGACCCGATTTATATAGATTTAGACATGCCTTAAAGTTCCATTAGGACCTAGTTGCATGTGTGTATAAGCCTCTGCGTTTATACCACTCAAATCCCAAATCGTCCGATGTTTCCGTTAAACGCCTAAATATTGACCGTAATGCCCTTATGAGCATAAAACGAGATTTTTGGAAATATGAAAGTAAAATAATCTTAGTTACTGATTATTAGACATGTCTGTAAATTTTCACATCAAGCGGAGGTCCAGATTAGGAGTTATGCTTAATGACGTAATTATAGCGATTCTTAGTAATTAAATGACGTCATTAGCGTAACGCCTATCTAAAACCCATTTTTGACACAAAAACTTTTACCCACTGATGTGATATAATATTTTGGGTTTTTTGAAGATTTTTAATTATTTTTAAACTGATCATAAGATAGGTTAATCGCCTCGATTCGGTTAATACCAAAAATACCCTTTTCGGCCATAAAATGAGTTTTACAAATCCTTTTAACGCCAATCCAATTGCTACTGATTTTAAATAATAAATGGAGTATTTTGAGCCTGCTTATTTGATCAGAAAACTCAGAATTCGTATTTTAACCCGTACATCGCTTAAAACGACTTTATACGCGTATTTAACGCATAGTTTGGGTTTAAACCTATTTTAGTATATAAGACTTATTACCAAAGGTTATAACCTGTTAAAATAAGCTATTTTACTGATCAACTCAGACCCGGTTCACAGGTGTCTAATTAAACCCTTATATAATCTTTAAAATGACCAAAATGCCCCTGCGGGGCTTAATAAGAGATTAAACTCGTTTTGGGCATCATGGGTGATATCCTACTGATATCACAACTTAATTAAGGCGTGTTAACTTAGGAAACCTGTTTAGGACTCTTATGGTTACCCGTTACGCTTCATACGCGTTCGGTTCGGTTTATGTAACTAGTTTACATAAACTAGCCGAAACGGGTCAAACCTTATCGGTTTTATCTCAAAATCCAGAATGTGTATCATATACCCATATTAAGAAAGTCTTCAAACTTGTCGGGTCTAAATCACATTCTATCCGGTCTTCGCTTAATCGTGCGTACGAACCGTATCTTTCTGTAAGACTAACCGGTCTAAGCTTAAGCTTAATTAAAGACCCGTTAGCATTCTAATTAGTTATTTATACCATCATTCCAGACTAGAGCTTTCCGGTAAATTGTACCTACGCTTGCTTAAGTGAATACGGCTGAGTTATAAATTTCTGCTATTTAAGACAGGAGCTAGCTCAGGTAAATACTCTTAACTTATTTTCCCTATTACGGGCTTGGGATACGGTAATATAAATACCGCATGTTCAGGTATGGGATTCGAAGACCAATGAGTCGGGAAATCCAAATAACCTGTTTTAATTCGTATTGCTTGACTGAAACATTGGGGGTTAATGCGACCGTGTCCTGGATATCCTTGACTCATGATTTGCAATGGCCACGACCTAAGCACGGGGTGTAGGCATACACCTGACAGATGCCATATGTTTATACCAATATGGAATTCCCAATAGGGGAATAGTGGTGTGTCGGTTAATCATGAACCGGCATAGTTTCGGGCCCTACATGTAGAGCAAGTTATGTAAAAACTGATAACATGAAATATAGTTTGTCTCAAGTATAAAATATTAATTTTGCCTTGTGCATTCTAATCAAAGTGTCGAAACATTTACATGTCTTGTGCACCTAAACAAATTTTCATAAACATTTTCAAATGAGTCGGTTGAGTGTATTTACCAGTGAAAACTGACGTATTTTCAAAAGTCTAAGTGGCAGGTACAAGTACGTAATAGGCTGGAAGCGGCTCAGGACGTTAATAAGGAATCTTGCAAGTTCTAGGCGTCTAAAAGTCTGTTGAACAATGTTTACGTTTTATGATCCGCCTGTGGATCCTTTACCTTCCGTTGTAATACTTGGATATTACTTTATATTCGGATTGTAATATATTTATCTTTTGCTTCCGCTGTGCATTTAAATATTGTGTTGTTTGACTATAATGTTGCCAACCACGTCACGATACTCCCCACCGGGCCCACCGGTGACACGTGGAAATTTGGGGTGTGACATAGATGAAATAAGTGTTTGGATTTCTTATAATTGTAAACTATTATTGAGTCAGTGTTTGCTGTTTATTTCAATTTGAAGTTGAATTTCAACATTTGGGAGTGGAGGAACTGAGGAAGTATTTAATTTTTTTATTTATTTTTTAAATATTCAGAGTGAGTGATTCATTGGTTTTAACGGTTCGGTTTTGGCTGTTTACATGGAAGATTTGAAGTTCCAAACCTTTTGGTTGGGTAAACCGTCAAAACTGAACCGTATAGATAGATCCCAAGGACACTGATCCGGCTGATTTGCTTCGATTTGGTCGGTTTAAATGTGTCTTGACTCTTGATGGTAAGTTGAAGATTTGATAGAATTTTGTTTCAATGGGCCAATGTTATGTTATTCAATATTTTCAATTAAGTTTTGTAGTTTGTATGTCTTTTTAAGGTTAACAAATGTAGGGTACTGTAGAGAAGTAATTTTATATGTTCAGTTAAAAAAAGAAGAGTTAGATGTCATTTTAGTCCATGTGGTTTGGGCCATTTTGTCAGTTTAGTCTAAAGGTTTGAAACGTTGCCATTCTAGTCCAAATAGTTTCAAGCGTTGCCATTTTAGTCCACTGGGTTAACTTCCTCAATTTTTTATGTTAGCTAGAAGGGTAATTCGATCATTTTATATGGTCGAATTGCCCTTCTAGTTAACAGAATTACATTTAAAATGACTCAAATATTCTTCTAGTTAACAAAATAAAGGGATGAAGTTAACCTAGTGGACTAAAATGGCAACGTTTAAAACTAATTGGACTAAAATGACAACGTTTCAAACGTTTGGACTAAACTGACAAAATGACCCAAACCACAAGAACTAAAATGACATTTAACTCAAAAAAGAATAGAAAACCTGATAGTTTTTTGTACTTAATCTGGTATGGTATTTCTTTTTGTTGGTTTGAATATTTTTGTTACAAAAGAAGCCATCAATAAACAAACAACAGTCAAATTTGAAATTGAATATTCCAGATTAGCCTTTTGATTCTGCCTAATATTATCTTTGCTTGTTGTTATTATCTTTCAATATTATAATAACAGGTTATTGCTAGGTGCATTGCTCTAGGAAAAGTCTTATTTTTATACAGACATTAGTCTTATAGAAGAATTTTAAAAGAAGTCTTTGGTGATCATTAATGATGCTGCAACTTGAAAATTGGGGAAAATGAGATGATGATGTTATTGTAAGTTATTCTACTTTAGTTTCTGCCCCCATTATAATTCATATATTAATGCAATAATGTCACTTGAAAGTATAACATGTGCTCCTTGCTTTACAGGATGTCAAGATCAAATACTGATAATGATGTAGTTTCTTCAGCCTCAAGGAAACAAACAAAGGTTGAACTGGTTTATATAAATCATAAATCTTTGTTGTGATTAACTGATTATAACACTAGTATGGAAATAACAAATAGTTGCCTACAAGGCTACAACTTGATCATACTTTATTGCTCTAAAGGATGATGAAACCATCTAATCTAATGCTTAAAATTAAAAAAAAAAAAAAACTTCAAGTAAGACATACAACATAATCTTACAATCCCTCTTGTCGAACGATGCCTTTGTATGACGAGTCAGCATCCTGCTGGCCCAACCCGAGCCACTAATCGGTTTAACCTTGCTTACAAGGTGGCAACGGCTTGCCACATAAGCAAAGATTGTGTGCATAAGCAGCCGACGGGAAGATGTTCAACGGTCTTCCTTGTGGGATTTCGCCGCATAGCTTGTTTGTCCTGAAGTTAACATGCTTTAATTGTTTAATCACCAACAAGTCCGTTGGGATCTTTCCTCTAATCGAGTTGATCGATATATCCAGCCACTGTAATTTGGACACATTTCCCAAACTCGGTGGAATCGTCCCGGTTATATGGTTTCTCGAAACATCCAATGTCTTGAGTGCAACAAGCTTCGAGATTGTACTAGGAATCGTGCCCGTAATTTGATTGCTTGACAAGTCAAGCGTCTCCAAGAAACGGCCTGTTGACTGTAGCAAACCCGATAGCGTGCCCGAAAGCATATTCTTGTGGAGGTCCAGTAACGCAAGCCCACTTGGAAGTTTGATGTCCGACAAATTCCCCTCGAGTTGGTTGTTTGACATTTTCGCCTTTTGCAAGCTAGACATTTTCTGAAAGAGACTTGATATCCCTCCTGTGAAACGGTTGTCAGAAAGGTCTATAGATGTGAGTGAATCCGGTTTTGTAAAAACCGGTAACAACCCTTTGAGATTACACCCTGCCAAACCGACAGCTGACAACTGTCGGTTTGTAATCCACTTCGGAACGGTTCCGAAATTGAACTTATTGTAAGACAGGTCTATAGACAGTAGAGAAGGGATACCCTTAGATAACGCATCATTAGGTAAAGGATCCGAAAGTGAATTTCGAGATAAATTAAGGTACCATAAGTGCGGTAATTGTGAGATAGATTCCGGGATTTGACCAACGAGCTGGTTGAAACCGAGAGAGAGGGTGTTTAGCGACTTAAGCCGCCCTATCAATGGCGAGAGTTGACCGGTCAACAGATTGTTGTTCAAGGACAAGTCTAGAAGCTTCTGCAAGTTGCCGAACGAATTGGGTATGGGACCCGCAAATCGGTTATTGGAAAGGTCAAGGAATACCAAATCTGACAACTGTCCGATAACGAGTGGGATCGGGCCTGATAACATATTGTAACTTAAATCAAGATACTGCAAACGGGTTAGGTTTCCGAAACTAAGGGTGCCCGAGAGTGAGTTTCGTGCTAAGTTAAGCTGAAGAAGCTTGTTTAACTTTTGTAAAGTGGGCGGGATTGGGCCGGTTAAGCGGTTGCCACTAAACGAAAGTGTTTGGAGCAAGGGCAATTGGCCTAAACTTGAAGGGATGGTTCCTTCGATCGAGTTATCTTCGAGCACAAGTTGCGTGAGACGTTTAAGACCCGAAAAACTTGACGGGATTGTACCTGATAGCCTCTGCATCCCACTAATCACCAAAATCTCCAAAAACTTCAAGTCACCTAAAGTAGGGGACAGGATACCCTTCATGTAAGCACCACTATTTTTATCAACTGGCCTTTGTAACAAGATTTGTGTCACCCGGCCCGTGAGATCACATTGAACGCCTTCCCAACCGCCCGCACAACAATCTTTACCGATCCAAGAAGACACAATACCAGTAGTGTCCTTCACAATTCTTGCTTTGAACCCGAGAAGTGCGGCCCTATCAACTTCGGAACAGATTTGGGCTTGTGACAACCCACAAACACAAACTAAGAAAATGATCAAGATTTTGGAAACCCATATAGAAATCTGCATTTTTGAAATGGGTTTGATTTGGTTAGTGGAAAAAATGAGATTTTGAAGGTAGGATTTGGATTTCAAAGTTGATATAAAAGTGTAAATGGTAAGGAGAAAAGGTGTCAAAAGGGGGACATACGGTTTAAATATATTTGCTCACTTAAACAAGAAGGTATAATGATGGAAATTGTTAGTGGGATAATCAAAAAGAGTGGCAGAAGAGAACAATATAATATTGTTTTGGAGAATGTCTCCCTTATTTATAGGAACAACAAAGACATGACATAGGAAAGAAGTATGGGGGATCACAACTTGTTGTAAATACATTTAACACCCTCATACTTTAGGCAACTTATTATTTGTGCCCTTGGATGAAATTTTCATCCACAATAGTCCCTATTACAGAGGAAAAAGGCTATATACTATTATACTTATATGCAGGGTTCAGCAATAACCAAACCGTTAACTGAAACTGAACCAAAAAGCGATAAAACCAAACCGAAATTAATCGAAACCGAATTAACTGAAAATCGGTTATTGGGTATATTTTGTTCCTTTGGTTAACCAAAATTAATCGAATTGAACCGAATCATTTAAATCTTCATATATTTCTAGCTTTTATACCTCCACTGCAATTTCATGTGTTTATATATCTATTTCATGTATCTTTTACCTCCATTACGTGTATTTTATAAACAAAAATTTTAGCCTACAAATTAACCGAATAAACTAAACCGATTAACCGATGACTTCAGTTATAGTTACGGATAATGCTAATAACTGAACCAAACCGAACTGTGCACACCCCTAGTTAAACGGATACTAGTTGGAAGAATTATTTCTGTATGGGGGTTTTACTATAAAACATAAATAGATTTTGGGTTGAAATTGAAATACAGAAAAAGGGAGGGTGAAAAGTGAAAAATGTTTGAAAATAGAAGGGGAGCTTGACTTTCAATGGATTCACATGTGCGTGATTTCACGAGTAATATCAAAGTTTCTGTCGTTTTTTGAACGTTGGAGCGCAAAATTTCAAAAACATGACGGTATAATAGTAAAACCGTGTTGTGTCTTTTTCAAGTAGATACTCATATTTTTTAATAATTATTTTGGTTACATTATTTTTTAATGGGAGAACATGATGATATACTTTTATAAACAGAAATTACAAACTAATGGCAGGTAGACGAGCAACAAGCTGCGCCGCTACCCCCTTCTGAATGGCAAACCCTACCCTGCTAAACACAAAATTCTGCCCCTTAACATGTGTGGTGTTACTGCTTACCACCTGTTGAACTCGCTTTAGGAATCGCACCGCGTCAGGGGCGAGAGCGCCAAATGTATCGAAAGCGAACGGGACGAACACGTGCTGATTCTCGATACAAGCTTTTTCGTGTTTAGCTACTTTGCCCGCCTCTGCCTTGGTTATCGCCTGTCCCACCACAAAACCGTGATCCCTTAGCCCAACGAGGGGGGACACACCTGTCAAATCGACACACGCGTGTTTCCCTCCTTCCCATCCAAAAACAAGAATGTCGGCGGGCCGTAGCGTAGATCTCCCTTCTAATGGATCAGTCAAGAAGTTCACTGGAGCTTCCTTTTTTGCCGAGACCCCTGCTCGCTTAAGGACATCATACAGCACATCGCGAACTAAATCATGACGATACTTAAACCCCGGCAATTCTTTGCAATGTACTGCATGCTCCCCAAAAGCATCCAAGCAACACTTCTGACACACAGGACACGGGTCATCAGCCTGGAAAAGGGGTATCATTAAACGGTACTTGAGGATAGCCCGGTATTCCACCGCCGACATACTCTGCCCTAAACCTTCGATGGGAACAACAGACAGGAAATCCTGAGCATGGGGGGCTCGCAAACACTCAAACACGGCTCGCTGGCGAGGGGAAAAGACAAACTTCTCTTCAACTGTCTTGACGATTTCTCCATATAAGGCATTCGCCAGAATTTTCTGGGCTTTAGGGGGGGCGGTGTCTTTAATGTAGAAGTTTTTTATATATTTTTGATTAGTTGTAAGTAATTTGCCTTCATTAGTGCCGGTGATGTGTGTCATTTGTTCCAATAACATTAATTTTGATTGCTAAATCAACGTTATTTCGACTATTCGTTGCCTATTTGCTTACACAAATTAACGAATCAAAGAAAAGAGGATAGGATTAAAAGTGGGTTGGGTCAAAATGATAAATAACATGCAAATATGTTATAACCGAATCGAATCACTAATTTTTTAAATGGTTCGGTTAATTAAGTTCTTTGAAAAAAATAGTTTGGTTAACCAACGGCTTAGACGTAGGTGGATTTAAACTACTTTCAGTTGATAAATCCAGTTACAACTTTGATTAGAAAAAAAGTACAAATGCTAATTTACAAATAAAAATAAGCTAAAATTGTTGGGAATTCCTAGTCTATCCGTGCTTACATGCGTAAAGGATGGCTAAGAAGATTACTTGAAATGCAATACAAGTAATTAACAATGTATTAACTAATTAGTACGTGTTAGGTTATGAATGTGTTTAGATAAATATCATGTAATTAATTAACAGATTTCCTAGTTATAGTCTAACGTGTTTAGGTTAGCTATATATACCAATCAAATTGGTAGGGAAAATTGCAACTTAGAGTTATTGAGTTAGATTTCACCATAATAAAGATTCGTGAGTGTTTAACCGTGAAGAATTGTATTCCGATTATAACATTCTGTACCAATTAATCCTTTAATTGGTATCAGAGCCAAGTTCAATCATCAAATCCAACGACTAGAGATCGGCGATATCGTTTCGTCGGAGCAGCGGCGTGGTACAATCAGTTGCCGATAGCAACTCGGAAACAGTGGTTGTTCGGTTCTGAAAAGACGTTCAGAGATGAGTTCAGGTCTGTGAACATAAGTCAATCAGGAGATCAGCGGCTGATCAACAACGATGGAAAATTGCCTATTGTTCGACGAATCGGCAAAAGTTTTCCTATCGAAATCAACAATCTCTATTTGGGTTCTTTTGATCGGAACAAAAAAAAAAACCGACAGCAAGAGGATCGGAGCTGCAAAGGAAACGTCTAGTTTTCGTTCGGGAGACTTAGTCAAAACTTGAGATTCGAGACGTG
>JARYGA010061039.1:121031-208871 GCA_030545235.1 Helianthus tuberosus
AATTATCAACATGAGGGAATGATTAAGAATAAAGTGTTGACTATCAACATCACGTGCATACTCTACACTTTAATATCTACCGGTAAAAACCTTGTTCAACATTTTCTCAAAATCACGGAATTTATAGTTTCTGAAAGAAAAAAACAATATTCAAAATATGAAAGGCGAATTTAAAAGTAAAAACCAAAAAAACTAAGGAAACCCACCTTCCACTCAGGTAAAAGGTAACCTTATCCTCAATAATCCATTCACTTACTCAGACGAAGAGGTTGCACTATAGCTATAAACCTAAAGCCAACTTTCTCTTTCATAAAAACCATGCCTGTGAGAATAGAAGCACTCAAAGGCGAAACAATCTTGCATATACCTGAAAATGAATTTTAAGGAAAGCATTTAATATCAATGATGTACTAATATTAATTATTCAAAATAATATACCAACACTTATAGAAGAATGTCATTGCTCATGGTCGGAAGATAGAGTGGTAGATGCTCGGTTGATGATGTATACCACAACCAAGTTTTTAATGAATTCAATGTCTAGCACTCAAAACCAACTTACATTGCACTCGAACACATGGTTAAATCCAACTCATAAATACTTTGGTTAGAATTTGGAATGGAAACCAACAGAAAAGGCATCTAATGTCACACCTACAGCTAACAATATTAGCAAATGTGTTGCAAATTAATGAGCATAACAGGAGGCCTACAATGTATCATAGACAAACTTATAGAAAGAGTCGTGGTTCTATTACAAATAAATCAACTATTACCATATTTTGAAGCAATTAGGGCAATCTTTTGCAAGTACGCCAAAGGGTTCTCAAACTGTTCCTTACCTCGATAATAACCGGGCACTCCGGCATCTTATCTCTCCAATCAAAATCAGTCACCTCGAACTTTTAAAAGTTTTTTTTATATGGCATCTCTCCCATATATAGTGCCACCAGATTGTTCATTTACATCCATATTGTCAAACGATCTCACAACACCAGAACCTCTTAAAGCATCTCCATTGCTTCTAGTCATCAAATTCATAACATTTGCACTGGCATAATATATAAATAAAAACTGCAAAAATAGATTTTTATAATTCAATGGAGTTGTCTAAAATACAAGCTTCTTTAAACATGTAGCCAAAGTACATGGATGTGTTTTTAAGAAAACGTCTACTGTCCAAAACAACTAAAGTAAAAATTATATGCAGACTTCATATTATAAGTTTAAAACAGAACACGTAATAAAGAAGTTTACAAAAGGTGTATGGTGTCTGGTGTCTTATACAGAAGCTTCAAAAAAACCACCTCAATGTTCATCCAGTTAAGTTTAATCTTATTTTAGGCAAAAATTAAATAATTATAATATGAAATATCTAAAAATCAAAAATTAATTATTAGATATCACGGTCCGGTCCGGTTTTATACAGCCAGTTTTTTATATAAACCGTAAGCCAAACTGTTCGTTATGGTTTAAAATTTTGAAACCGATCAACCGAAATTTAATAAAAAGGCCGTTTGCGAAACCAAACCAATAACCAATTTGGGCGATTTCATGGTTTGAAACCAAATGGTGAACAACCGTACCAAAAGAACCAAACCACCATCGCTAACTCAAATTGTAACAGTAAAGAAAGTTGTAAAAGTAAACACGAAAATAAATTTGATATACAAATTCACAGTTGAAACATGTACCTTTAGGATAGAGCCTGCTATGAGCACTATTACCAACTATGATCCGGCCCGGTTCAAGAATGTATTCTAAAAAATGACACGATTAAAATCAAACCCATTTTGACTTGGTTACCCATCCTGCTCTTCTTGCCACCTCTGTTGTTTACCCAAGCCGCGCAGATTTTCAAATAACTGAATTTAGGAACATTATTGCTTGGATTGTTACATGAACATGTCACTTAATAATGTTAAATATTCAGATTTGAAATATAGAATGAAGACAACTGGTAACATTCGATACTTGTTTATGCAGATGCAGAAAGAATAAGATAAAAGGGTAACCTGAATTGCTTGCTGAACAAAAGAGTCTCGAAAAGTACAGTGCAAGGATGATAGCTAGTTTGGTCATCTACAATAGAACCAGTAATAAACATTGAGTTACTAAACAAAAGCTTATTGGGACATTAGTTTTTATAAGATTATACTGATGAGATAATGATATAATTCTACATACCAAGTACCTAACAACTAACACCAAAAAATCAAATATAAAAGTATGAATGTAATTACGGTTTTGAGCAACTGTTTTCTGGCACTGTAGGAATACCTGGTAAAAACCAACAGAATTGAAACCGAGGCTGAGGTTAAGAAGACCAATGGAAATCCCATTCAATACGCCAAATCCCATGACAGCTCTTGAATCAAAGGGCTTGTGCTCAAAGAACTTCATCCATAACGCCACATGTAATGAACAAAATGTGACTAACAGATGCCACCCTGTCAATGTTGTAGCTGACTATCATCACCGTCCGTAATTATTTTAGGATAAAAATGATGAGACTGGGTTCAATCCAAGGAGTTACCAAGCCTTAGAGGAAATATGGATTCATCATCTAAGTGTGATTCAATCCAATCCATCAAAAACTCAATGTACTGTGGAGCCAAAACTTCAATTGGTTTCTTGATTTGCACACCATGAGCCATCGATAGTCATACCTGTAAATTTTATTTACATATTTTTAAGAATTATTTATAAATAAGATGGATTAGTTCTAATATAACATACTTGGGACCCGCAGTCATAGTTGGGCAAATCTCGGGTGTATAGAACTCGGTTAGGGTGCATAAAGAAGACTCACTTGATTGAAGAAATCCACAGCTGAAAACCAAAAACCAAAAGTCAAAGGTAAAGATTTAAAAGTGAAACTACCTTTATTTGGCTTTCAGATAACGAAGTTTATTGCTTTTAACCTAAATAATTCTAAGAAAATGGATTAGCTGTTAACAACAGGTCATTCATTTATACCCCCACAGGAGGAAGTCTCACAGCTTCTCTCAGGTTTCCACTACCCAAATAATTACTGCAATGGCAATGGAGAAAACTTACCCTCTAAAGGTGCACTTTTCTTTGGACGAAATGTCCTTTGGTTCCTGCAAAAGTGCCACAAATCATATTCTTAGCACCTATTATTAATCAAACCTTTATCCCAGAAAATTGTAATTATTTTATTCTACATCTGAGCCAACCTCGTTGCATCCTCTTTCTTAGATGTGACCTGAAATAAAAACCCGAATAATAATTAATTATAAAAGAGTGCTTCAAAGGTTTTAGTCTTTGAAAACACACATCCAAACACCCTTACCACATATCATTGATTTGCACAGAAAAGTCATGTACTTAGAACCAAATGCAGCATAAAGAAGTCAATTAAATAGAAAACAAAAACCTTAGAGAAGCGTGAACAACTTCATCCAATTGAGTAGCCGGAAGGACAATGATTCCTCTTTTTCTTCATTCATTACCAAATGTAACCAAAACCTATGAAATCTAAATTAAAGTTAAAGCTTAAAAGACACTTAAGGTATTTGTGAAAAACATAATTCTAATTTTGACAGCTAAGAAGCCTCTTATCTATCCAATGTTAAGATAAAATCAAAGCAGAGGATTTGCAAAACCCAACAAACAAAAAATTCTTAGGAGCAAGGAGTCTAACAGTGCAGTCAAATACACACGAATTCCCAATTTCCTCAAACGAAATGAGACAGTTAATCTACATAATCCACCAAACTCATTCAAAAACATTCAGATTGAACATAACCCTAGATCAGAAATTAAAACTAAAATCCTAGCACAATCAAATCGCACACGAAATGTGACAGTAATCAACATAGTGCACCAAATTCATTCAAAAACATTCAGATTAACACATAGCCCTAAAGCACAAACAAAACTAAAATCGTAAGCAGTGAAATCGCACTCAAATTTTCAATTTAATCAAACGAAATGAGACGGTTAATCCACATAATCTGCCAAATTGTGACAATAATCCACATCAAAAAACCTTTAAAGAAATATGAAATACCCGTGGATATCACCACCCATGAAAGTCGTAGTGTTCAAGTTCTTTGTCAGTCGCATGATAGTGGCTCTGGTTAGGGTTTTCGTCGAAATATATATTCAAGAGGCAGAGATGAAGCGAGATTATGTTTAAACATACCTGATGCTTGAATCGTTCGAATGCATATGTGTGAACCAGAATGGAGATGAAGCAGAATGGAAAGGAAGGCTGTCTAGGGTTTTGGAAAATAACGTAGATGAGTCAAAATATAGCGAGTCAACATACACGGGTCAGATAGGCATCCTCCATGGCGAATGGAGAGTTAGGGTTATGGAGCGGCAGAGTTTAAGAGAAGGAGAACGAAGAATCAGATCTAGGGTTTGCAAAAGAAACATAATATGTGCGCATAAAATCGATTGAACTTCATAGACTTGAAGGTGAAGAAGAAGAAAGGGAAATCAGGAAGCGTGAAGGAAAAGAGTGAGGGATTTACGGTGTGTTCCCGAGTTAAAAATCCCTCCCCTTCCCTCCCCTCCCCTCCATGTCTTTCCAAATTGGAAAGACTATTTCAGGCAAAAAAAACCCCATTTTCCCTCCCCTCCCCTCCCCCTGTTAAGTGGATCTCTGGAACACAGCCTTACGGTGTGTTCCCGAGTTAAAAATCCCTCCCCTTCCCTCCCCTCCCCTCCCCTCCCCTCCATGTCTTTCCAAATTGGAAAGACTATTTTCAGGCAAAAAAAACCCCATTTTCCCTCCCCTCCCCCTGTTAAGTGGATCTCTGGAACACCATTTTCCCTCCCCTCCCCTCCCCTCCCCCTGTTAAGTAGATCTCTGGAACACAGTGTTAGGGTTCAGTAAGCGTGAAATGAGGCGAATGAGTGATTTAGGTTTGTTAGATACTTTATATACCCCGGGTCAAAACACCGGGTATGGTTGTTGCCATTCGGATCCCGTGTAAAAATTATAGCTTTCTCATATTTTCCCGCCAAAAAGCAAAATCTAGGGCCCTCATTGCTTGACACATCAGCAAAATTTAACACATTTATTATATATAATAGATGTCCCCGTTAAAGTCAAAGCTTTCAATATACAATCAGCACCGTTCGATCATGCTCACATGAGATCTCAACCGTTTAAAATAGGGGAAAACTTCTAGAAGCGGAGGTTATCTGCCAGTTTCGGATTTGACCTTGTATCTCAGAAATTTTGGGAAATAACTGATTATGCTTCCACCCCACGTCCCTTAACCGTCCCCATTATAAACTCCTCACCATCATCACTGCTCTCCCAAACTAGCGTCTACTTCCCCTTCTTCATCATCAACTCGGTCTCCATTTCTCTGCAAATACTTTTTTCCCAATATCTGATCTGAGAATCATTCAACCTTTTGAGAATTTGTGATTATGATTCCGGCCACCAATCCGAAAGCTGTATAATCAGTTCCTCCTTAGCAACGAACCAAGGTAAGATCTCTAACTCCGTGATTTTGTTTCATTTATCGTCATGATTTTGTAATACAGAGTGAACCCTAACCTACTTCAGTCCTTAATCCTATTCATTTATATGTAAATTTAAATTCATTGTATTCTAAATGTGGTTGTACTCCTCATTCATTATAATTTAGGTTTCGCATTATTTTAATGTATTTTGAAAGTAAATTGCATCATCAGGATTGTGAGAATGCTTCTTCTACTGGATTTTTCATTCTCTGGTGATATAACCAATTGAACTTGATTATTTTGACCACTAATGTAATCAAAATCATAATCACTAACACAGTAACACCTATTGTTCTTTGTGCCCTAATTTCTGGACTTTTCTTTGTACTTTTATCACTTAATTTGCACATTGCAGATGACAGTAGGAGTGGCACATTTGTCTTAGGAAATCAGTGTATCATTCAGCTTCACTCTTCGACCTTCCCGCTATCGTGGAGTTGTACAAAACTTACGCTGACAATGTTCTGATCAAAACAACAGATGTTGGTCAGGTAGGCAGTGTTTGCCTTTTCTATATCTGTTTACAAATTAACATTATTGATTCATTTATTAATCTCATGATAATTGTATAATATCAAAGATGACCATGGTCAATGAAGAAGGTGACAGTGATCCTCCACCAGATGTATTGGAGTGCCGCCATAGTCTTACCCCTCCTATGGGCTACGAGAGATGCTAGAAGGCGGAGATTTCACAGGGAACCTGATTTAAATGTATGATGTTTTCTCACGTTGTAAACTTTAAGCGACAAACTGTAGAACATTGATGATGGTAATGGGCTAGCTTATGCGTTTATAAAGCAGTCCAAAGCAAATAAGGATGCAGTCTAGCTTATGAAGGTTTTTATTTTTATTTATTTATTTATTATTGTGGGACTTTTCCATTTGTAAATTACTATATCTTTTGTGCAGAGCTGGCTGTTCTATTCAGGCGTATCATTCTGGAAAATGCCACAAATGAAAGTATATTTTTAGTTATTTTATTGATTTTTTGTTAGAATAAAAGACTAAATCTTGATTGATGACTTGCCAAGTTCATTTTTTGTAAACTTCAGGCTCTCTCATTCTGTCCCATTTGAGAAAATGATAGTTCTTGATCTATATGCCGACGTAAAACCTGTATGGGAATCATCATCTCAATTCTATGGCGTGGCGCCCTCTATACATGGTAACATCATCATTCAAGTATAAATCACTTTTAGCATACAAGTTTTTCAATTGTTTGTAGATTACATCCTATTTTGCGATTTATATATAAATGATTAGTATGTTACACAATTTTGGAGGGAACATTGAGATGTATGGCGTATTGGATATACTCGCATCAGGCCCTATTGCTGCAGGTGTTTGTAAAATTTTCAATTACTGTATATTTATTTATTTTCAGGTAGACAGATAATATAATTTGTAGATAATAACTTGATTATTAGAACAATTAAATTATATTTTTTGATGTTTTGTTTTCTTTTTTTATTTAATTTAATACAGGTTGGTGTTGGGATGTGCATGGAAGGAATAGAACATGATCCACTTATGAATTAATGTCTCAAATGGCATATAGAAAGGATGACGTTGGTGTTGAGGGGATTGATGCTTAAACATCTTTTATTGTTTCGATCTTTGTTTACAAAAAAATTTGCGTGACAATAACTGATAAAGGTAATTTGTTTGATGTCTTCAAGCCTGTGCTTTGGCTTTCATTTGTTATTGACTTATTGTTTATCTAATAGACAAAGTTCTTTCATTGAATAAAAGTGCCTCCCGTTCAAAAAAAATTTAAAAATAAAAAAATCGTAGGCCCGGTTACTACCAATGAATGTGATTAATTTGGGTGAATATGTTTATTGATTTTGAATGTTATTATTTTTGGAAACCCGGACAGGTATAAAACTACTTGTGTCATTTAACTCTAAATATGAACTCTTTTGACAAAACATTCTACACATTTATGTTGGTTTTAAATAAATAAACTTTTTGTTTAGAATACAAAGAATAAAATAGTTATATCATTATACCAGTAATATACCCGTCCACCGGACGGGTATAGAACTAGTTGATTATATGTTCCAACACGCGAGATTTTAGATACACGATGTTATAAACCTATAAACAAATAAACTACGGAACATACCAACACTAGGATCCAAAAAAATCACCTCAACCATCTCTATTAGGGTGCGTTTGCTTGGTGGAATGTAGAAATTTTTTTTTTTTTTTGAAAGAATTGTATTTGAGATTGAAATTTAAACAAATTGGAATTTATCAAAAGAATTTCAAATTTGTAATTAGTTTGAGTGACAAAACAATCATAAATGACTTGAAATCTATTACTACGACCGACATCTACTAGTCGCACAAATGCCAATGATGGCCCATTATCGGCCCATAACCTACCCCTTGTTGCCTTGGACCCTATCGCCATATCAAACTACCAAGCCCCGCAACATTCCCTCCCACGTCGCCAACCAACCTACCGTTATGCCACCGCCAACACCGGTGCAACCACCACCATCACAAGTTGCACCACCACTATCTACGATGTGGGTTCTAGCATAATGACAATAGTTGGGGCGAGATGGCGACGACCAGGGCACTGGCGGGATGACGACAACGGATGGCGGATGTGATGATGACCCCATCAGTCCGAAATTCAATATACTTTGAATAAGTTACTTCAAAATTATGAAAAAATAGTTGAATTCTCTATGAAGAAATTTGATTGAATTAATTCCAACTTTCTAATTTATCTTCAACCTTAAACTCTCTCAAGAAAACCAAAGGCCGCCGGAGAGCTCGACGAAGAGGGCTTATCGGAATAGTGTGGGAGGAATCTCGACGGTGTGTCTTGAGTGTTCCTCTTTCCCTATTCCAGATTAGTTTCCGATTCCATTCACATCTGGGGCTTGGTTAGACCCGTTGTCAAGGTCCTTGGGGTATACTCGGAGGCGTTTTTTTCCTGATTTTGAGCGCTTAGTAGGTCTGTGATTGTTCGCGGCTATTGTTATAGTTCAGCTAGAACGGTACGAATCATGTTAACAGTTTAAAAATCAGCGTTAAAAGCCATTTGAGCGATATTTGAGGGATGGAGGAGTATGACAGAAAGAAAGTGGGGAGAATACGGAAAAACTACGAGGTAGCCGGAAATCGAAAAAACATCGGAGGCAAAGGAAAGCAAGGTACTTTCAGACGCAATAGGGGAGATGCATGGGGTAACTATTTCGACAGAATCGAAGACTTATGGAGACTGAAACAACAGGAGCAAGAACAAATTGCAAAGAACAGTTATCAAGACAATGGAACTTGGGGGGAGTATAAGTCCAAAAGACAGAAGAAGGCTGAGGCAAGAAGTAAATGGCGGGAGGAAGATCTCGTCGTACCACTACCTTTTATATCTCAAACCTACCGGATAGCTGTGATTCTGACCGATTATGGGACGCGTTCTGTATATTCCCTAATCTGGCCGATGTATATGTGCCTGTCAAAAAGGATGGGTTGGGCAATCGCTTTGGTTTCATTCGGCTCAGAAATATAGTGAAGACTCGGGATTGGTTATTGGAGCTGGCTAAGGTGAAGATCGAAGGCGCTGTGCTGGGAGTCAACGTAGCGAAGTTTCAAAAAGACAGTTCTAAATCTAGGCATACTGAATTCAAAGATGCTGAGATTCATCATCAGTACCAGGACGTAAACGTGAACAAACATGTGCAACCAGAGGGGTCTTGTGGGGGTGGGGCCACTGTGGCTTCATTCAAAGATGCATTGCTTGGGATTAGAAGAGGACAATCCGAGCCCAAGAGGACGGTATTTATGGATCTGGGGGATAGCTCGACGATCAAAAGTTGGGAAGGAAACTCGATGCTGGGTGAGACTCATAACGTGGATAGTCATAATTCTCTCAAGAATGAAAAATGGCATGGGAAGTTAGGAGGCGCGGAAGTTCGTTATTTGGGCGGTGTTAGGGTCCTCCTCACTTTCAAATCGGAAGGTGCGGCGTTGGAATATCTTTCGGAGCATAAGAGCATTTGGTCCAGGTGGTTCGCCACGTTAAAATTATGGAAAGGCCAAAGCCTTGAATTTCAAAGAATTGCATGGTTGTCCACATCAGGGGTTCCCATCAATTACTAGAATGCTGAAGTGTTCAACCAGATTGGTAGGACTTACGGAAAAGTTGTGCATGAGTCCAAGGCATCCTGTATGGATGGGACTCTAGCCTCGGATCGGGTGGGTGTGTTGGTTCACGATGGGTCAAGGATCGTGGAGGAGGTTAACGTGGTTTGCGGGAAAAGAACATTCAAGGTATGGATTTACGAGATGGAGGAGGACTGGGTTCCGGATTTTGTGGAGCTTTACGATGATACGGCTGATATCCCGGTGGAGTCGGTAGCCGGAGATTGCCCGGACTCTACACGGTTTGGTGGGAATTCAAACGGACTCAAGGAGTCCAAAAGGCCAGAGGAGGTTCCCAATGATGATCTGGGAATTAGGAACAGTCCTAAGCAGAAAGATGGCGGGACAGGTGGCATGAGTATTCCCGAGAAGGCAGTGGATTGTCTTGACATGCAAAATAAGAAGATTGGGTCGTCTCAAGTCTTTTTCTTTTCTGCGGGCTCAGGTAAGGAGATCAGGAAGCCCAGAAAGGAAAAAGGCCCAATAAACACTAAAAAGGATTCTGGTGGGCCGGAAAAAAAGTGTTGCGGGCCAGATTCTAATAGCGACCCATTTAATCTTATGGAGATTATTAAAGAAAGCAGCCACTTGAAGACAAAAAAAGGAAAAAGAACACTAAAGAGGCTTTCATCCCTGCGGATTATCTCTCTTCAAAGAAGCAGCGACTGAGATCGGAAGATCAAAAGCTCGGCCCGGTGGGGAAAAAGGTGAGAAACTTTGATCTTAACTTGGAATTCACAGAATATTGGGAGTCACAGGAGAAGCTAGGGGTCGAAGATAACACCGATGAGGTAGCCGCAACTCTGGAAATCGGTAAGAAACTCGGAATCAATTTAGATAATTTCCAGAAACAGGTGAGATCCTTGGTTGAGGGTGAAACGGGTTCAATCTTGCATCCATGAATTATTTAGCTGTCAACATTAGGGGGGCTGGAGGGTTGGAGAAAGCCAACTGGGTAAATAGGTTGATTAGAGAAAACAAGATTTCCTTTCTGTGTATCCAGGAAACCCAAATGTCAGGATTAGGAGAGAAGGAAGTTCGTCGATTCTAGGGAAGTCGTTTGGCTGGATTCGAAAGTGTAGATGCCCTTGGTAGATCTGGGGGTCTTCTATCGATTTGGAACCCATCTGAATTCCAGCTATCTAAGGTCTTCAAGAATGACTCGGTCTTATTGGTTTCTGGCCGGCACGAAGCCTCTGGGAGTTAATTAACATCGCCAATGTATACGCTTTCAATGATCCCTCTAAGAAAAGAGAATTATGGGGTGTCTTACTCGAGTTAAGATATAAATTCGAAGGGGCTTGGTTGTTTTTCGGCGACTTTAACGGGTTAGGGAGGTTGACGATCGTTTGTATTCAAATTTTAAAACAAATGGGGCCTCTATTTTTAATGCTTTCATCAATGAGGCTGGGCTGAATGAGTACCCTATGGGGGGTTATAGATTCACGTATATGCCGGAAGACGGATCAAGTATGAGCAAGATTGACCGGGCCCTTGTCTGTGATCAGTTCATGGAGAAGTGGCCATGTACGAGGTTCGTTGCACTGTCCAGGTTCCTATCTGATCATTCCCCGTTACTCCTATCTTGTTCTCAGCTAGATTTCGAAGCGCCGCCTTTCCGTTTTTTCAACAGCTGGCTGGATAAAGAAGGATTGGAGGGGGTAGTTTGGAAGTCAGTTGTGGTCAATGGGTCGAACACAGATAGTTTTGCCGTTCTGGCAGGGCTTCTGCGGAACCTAAAAAACAACATCAAAAAGTGGAGATCAGAGGGGAAGTTACTGGAAGAAAGAATCAGCCTAAAAGCAAACAAGGAGGCGGAAGATCTGGAAAAAATCGCAGTGACAAGGCCACTGTGTAAGGAAGAAAAAAAAAAGAGCGAGATGCCGACTTCAAATAAAAAAATTTGAGAAACATAAGGTGGCCGACTTAATTCAGAAGGCAAGGTTAAATTGGGCAAAATTAGGAGACGAGAATTCAGCTTTCTTCCACAAATACGTGAATATCAAGGCGGCTAGAAATAGAATCAACTCGTTAGATGTGGACGGGGTAGCGTGTTCCGATCCCAAGCTTATTAAAAAAAAGGTGAAGGCTTTTTTCAAGAAACAGTTCGATGAAAGGAAATCTAATAGACCAATCTTATCAAATGCCGACTTCAAGAAATTGACGGAGGCTCAAAGCGTAGGTCTGGTGTCGAGTTTCTCTTTGGATGAGGTGAAGAAGGCGGTTTGGGATTGCGGCGGGGATAAAGCACCGGGGCCGGATGGGTTCACGTTTAGGTTTATTAAGAGATTCTGGCATGTTTTCGAACCATTCTTTGTCAGGATGATGGATCAGTTCTATAACGCTAAAACTTTACCACACGGTTGCAACTCTTCGTTTATCTCTCTAATTCCAAAGATACGTGACCCACGACATATTAAGGATTTTCGACCAATATCCTTAATTGGAGTTATATACAAAGTCATCGCCAAAACGCTTGCAAACCGATTAAAAGTAGTCGTCGGGGAGTTGGTCTCTAGCACCCAATCGGCTTTCATCGAAGGTAGATCGATTTTAGATGGCCCGCTAATTGTGAGCGAGATCTTTTCTTGGGCCAAAAGTTCGAAAAAGAAATTGTTTGCATTTAAGGTGTACTTCGCAAAGGCTTACGACTCGGCTAACTGGAATTTCCTACTTTCCATTCTTAAAGATATGAATTTCCCGGAAATTTGGAGGAAATGGATAAAGGCGTGCCTCAAATTGGGTCGAGCGTCGGTCTTGGTTAATGGATCACCAACAGAGGAATTTCAGCTTTATAGGGGCCTTCGCCAAGGCGACCCTATGTTCCCGTTCCTCTTTATTTTGGCTATGGAAGCCCTCGAGGCCATTATGCGGAAAGCGATTAGCAACGGAATCTTCCGGGGTGTATCGTTACAGAACGAAGGGCCGGTTGTCTCCCATCTTTGTTATGCAGATGACGTGATTTTCTTGGGAGAATGGTGCGAGGAAAACATCAAGAATTTAAATCGAATTCTTAGGTGTTTTTTCTTGTGCTCGGGATTAAAAGTGAACATGGCGAAAAGTTTCCTCTTTGGGGTGGGCGTGGGAAAAGAAGAAGTACAACAGGCGGCTATGAAGATAAATTGTCAAGTGGGTAGCTTTCCGTTTAACTTCTTGGGACTACCTATCTGTCACACCCCGACCACGTAGAACATACAAAACGTGGCGGAAACGTCGGGGAGTGCTGTAACAGAATTAATGTTTCACAACCATGGAAATTAAAGTTTCGTTTTATTCATCAAACAAGCGAGTTACATTGTCTTTAAACAAGAAATAAAGAGTACATAACATAAATTAACTAGTTCTTGTCTCGTTTTAAGTCACTAAGGCACAGGTCCGCCTAAGTATGTCTTGATCAATCCTATGCATCAATTCCTGAAAACACATGTGAAAATAGGTACGTCAGCATAAAAATGCCGGTGAGATACATAGGTTTTGTGAAAATAGGATTCATGACTTATGTTTGAGAAAATGTTTAGTCATGAACCTTGTAATTTGCTTTGTCTTGTAAATCATTTGAAAAACGATAAGATCAGATGATATGTATAAATAAATGTAAGGTTAAATGAATAACCATGTAAAATGAGTTTGTATAAGATATGTTGTTTGTAAACCAATGTCTTGTGAAAAGTATGTTATTTGTATAAAATGTTATATGTCTCAGACTGAAATGATTCAAATAACGCTACGACATGTAATACCATACAAACACTTATATATAGGAAGTACCAGCGGCGTATCCACCATGCTTGTGTCATATTACACACGCCTCGTTACTTAATCACTTACTCAAACCAAACCAACAATATAAGATGTCTGTGTTTAAACCAATTGCCAAATGTATTGAATAATATGTCAAAATGTTTATGTCAAGATGTAAATCATGTAATGTGTATATAAATGTCAAAATGTAAGCATGTGATGAATAACGAATGTACTAAGTATGATGAACAATGCAACGATTGGACATACATAGCATGTGAACTGTACTAAGTATGCAACAATAGACATACATAGCATGTGACGTGAAACAACTGTACTAAGTATGCAACAAAGAACATACATAGCATAAGTGTAATGTATAACAATGTACTAAGTATGCAACAAAGAACATACATAGCATAAGTGTAATGTAAAACAATGTACTAAGTATGCACATAATGGACATACATAGCATGAAATGTAATGTAGGACGATGTACTAAGTACGCACAAATGGGCATACATAGCATGAAATGTAATGTAGAACGATGTACTAAGTACGCACCCAATGGGCATACATAGCATGTAATGTAAAACGATGTACTAAGTACGCACACAATGGGCATACATAGCATGAAATGTAATGTAAAACGATGTACTAAGTACGCACACAATGGGCATACATAGCATGAAATGTATTGAAATAATGTACTAACGAACATAGCGGTATATGATGTGAAAACAGGAAAGCATGAAAGTAACAAGTAGGCACATGTGTTTCACCCCAAAACAGTTTGGAAAACAGTAAAAGAGGGGTCTATGTACTCACTTGAGATTGCTCAGTAGTCCTTGAGTGACAACCAAACAATGCTAGAGATCACGGAATCAAACGGCACCTAATATAGGTAACTATGTTAATAAACCGGACCTAAATCGGAAGATTTAAATAGGATGAGGGTTCGTAAACCAAACGAGTATGGAGACTCGTGTCATATGGTTTAACAAAGCCTACATACCAAATGAAACCTAACCTAAGTGTTTACGACCCATTACGACCCGTTTAGGAAGCTTATGCTGCTTTAACGCGTCGCTCGCGTAAAACGCGTTCGGACCGCTTACCTAGTCCTATGACAAGTAATATATGCCTTAACATGTCTAATATTGTCACCAAATCAGTTTAGATGTCAAAAGTTATGTCACATATGCTTAATATGAATTTTGGCATAAAAAAGGGCATTTTGGTAATTTACCTAAGGCATATAAGCTACTTATCATACAACTACTTAACGCAGCGACCATAAGGTATAACCTCGGAAGGTTATTCCCTACCTACTATGGTCACCTAATGTATTTGGTCGGATCCTAATGATCGACCAAATGGGTCGGGTTCGAAGGTATAAGCGATTTATTAGATCGCTTACCCTACGACCCTAGACAACGTGGTAATCAGTAGGCATAGTCACAAGGGACTATAACCATCGCGATTACAATCACGTTGCGAAGTTCAAACGAACTTCGCATTAACCATAAACTGGTCAACGTAGAAAGTCAAACAACGTTTGACTTTCGGACTCGAAAAGCAATAAAAGAACGAAGGAACACTTACGAAGGGTCCCCGAATGCTAATCTAGATCAAAATAGCTCAGGTATGAAACAAAGGTTTCAACTTAGAGCACATAAGATCAGATTCTTGTGAGGAAAAGTGAAGGGTGGAGGTGGGTATTTATAGTTTTCGGTCCACCGTTAGGATCGTTTCTTGGAGAAGAGGGAATGATCTAGCCCGTACACTTGTCGGAATGTTGTGGTAACTGATTTTGGCCACCATAAGAGATTAACATGTGGCACTTGACCTTTGGAGGGTGTTTAAGAGCCAAAACAGCAGCCAAAAAACGATTTGCTGCATCTGGCCCCTGCTTGCGCACCGTAACAAATAACCCTTACGGTGCGCAAGGGCCAAGTTTGGCAGATTTACAATTTTGGTCCCTGCATCTTGTTTAAGCCATTTCCGACACGTTTAAGGCCCGTTAACCCCATTTCAAAGCTCTAAAATGAAGTTAAAGTATAGGGAACTTAAAATGTCTTCAAAAATATCTCGGATGTCAAGTTTAGTCCCTGTAAGCGAATTAACTTGTTTTTGCCATACCAAAGCCTTCAAAACTTATTTCTAAGTTATGTAAAGGTTATTTAAGGTATGTTAAGCCTATTTCACTATTCCGGAGTGTTTGTTGCATTAAACTGGTTATATTTACGCATCAGTGCGCGTATAACCTTCCAGAAGGCGATTTAGAGCTTGAAATCGAACAAGAGTTGATATGTGCAAACGATACACATATTTTTACCAATCCCAAGTATGAAATACAATATTTCATTGGTTTGGCATTTGTTTGATGGTTGGAGTGACACAGGTGTCACAGTCTCCCCTACTTTAGGAAATTTCGTCCCGAAATTTATTCGTAGGAGTTTATCTGTGACTTTGTGTCAAATAATCACCAGAGATATGAAAGGCATAGTCCTGACATTTCCTTAACGGACATTCTTCAGAAAATGAAAATGAACGGGACGAGTCATTTTCCACAACTTCTTCAGAAACGAAAATGAACAGAACGAGTCATTTTCCACAACTTCTTCAGAAACGAAAATGAACGAAATGAGTCATTTTCCACAACTTCTTCAGAAACGAAAATGAACGGAAGGAGTCATTTTCCACAATTTCTTCAGAAACGAAAATGAACGGAACGAGTCATTTTCCACGATTTCTTTAGAAACCAAAATGAACGGAACGAGTCATTTTCCACAACTTCTTCAGAAACGAAAATGAACAGAACGAGTCATTTTCCACGATTTCTTTTAGAAACGAAAATGAACGGAACGAGTCATTTTCCACAACTTCTTCAGAAACGTAAATGAACAGAATGAGTCATTTTCCACGATTTCTTTTAGAAACGAAAATGAACGGAACGAGTCATTTTCCACAACTTCTTCAGAAACGAAAATGAACGGAATGAGTCATTTTCCACAATTTCTTCAGAAACGAAAATGAACGGAACGAGTCATTTTCCACGATTTCTTTATAAACGAAAATGAACGGAACGAGTCATTTTCCACAACTTCTTCAGAAACGAAAATGAACAGAATGAGTCATTTTCCACGATTTCTTTTAGAAACGAAAATGAACGGAACGAGTCATTTTCCACAACTTCTTCAGAAAAGAAAATGAACAGAATGAGTCATTTTCCACGATTTCTTTTAGAAACGAAAATGAACGGAAAGAGTCATTTTCCACGACTTTTCAGAAACGAAAATGAACGAAATGAGTCATTTTCCACAACTTCTTCAGAAACGAAAATGAACGGAACGAGTCATTTTCCACGACTTCTTCAGAAACGAAAATGAACGGAACGAGTCATTTTCCACGACTTTTTCAGAAACGAAAATGAACGGAACGAGTCATTTTCTAGACACACGACCAAACTTGCTGTGGTTTTCGTGCACTGAATTTCATAATTATGTATGCATCCATAATTACGCAATTCCTTGCACAGTCCGCACAATTTTTTTTTGTAATGTGAAGGGGAGGAAAAATCAAACATGTGATGAGTGTGACTAGACTACCATAAGGTCCTTTTAATTAGATCGACAAATGATCCTTTTAATTAGGCCACCAAGGAGTCCTTTCAGCTATCTCATCACATGATATTCATAACCAGATTTTTGGATCAATCTGTTTAACTAGACCACTCAAGGGGTCTAATTATGGAATAGTACAATATAATCCAAGGGTCTTTACTATTACGTAAAAGCCCATTGAGGATTTAATATAGTACCTTTGGATATCCTACTATGAATTCCTTATACAAAGATATGGAAGATTCTACGAGGATTTGGATAACAAAACTTGGATTACACCAGAAACATAAAAGGGAACACATAAGCACATAATCACATAGTTGTATAATTTGTTACTAACTTGTTATCGATTGAAAATGGATATGGAAACCAGTCAATGGACTTCAATGTCCTCTGGGATCTATCTAAAAAGATAGGAAGATCTTCCAAAAATTCGATTTTTGTTTTCAAAGAAACGTAATATTCGAATTAAGGAACACATCAAATTTTTTTTGATTTACGGAAATACCCTTAGGTACCCTATTAAGGATTTATAGTGGTACTTTGGGTATTCGTCTAGTGTTGTAACTTGCGCCTTGTACTTCGTTTTCCTTGGAAGAAACGGGTACTTAGAAATTTCGTGGAGAACGCAAGAGATCATAAAATAGAAAAATTTTGGGTGGTAGTTTGCTTTTCAAGGAATACGATTCCTTAATTTTCGGTATTGTAAGGGATATGTTGTTTATACATACAACCACATAAATACATCGCAATGTAAAAAGAAGATTTATTTATAAACAATGATAACAACTGTTTCATGGACCTTGACAACAAAAGAAAATAATACATAAGATGTGATTATTTCTAAACAATGTTGTCTTCTAGTCGGTCAGATGCTCATCCCTGTGCTGGATTTGCATTAGCAAGCTTTGGGCAGTTTCTTTGGAAATGGCCCATCTTGCCACAATTGTAGCAAGAACCTGGTGGAAAGCGAGCTTGAGCAGGATTGTTGCCAACTTGATTTGGTGCAACTGCTGCTACGCAAACTTTTGCTGTATGACCTTTACGTCCACAAATTTGGCATTCGCGACACTTCACATTAGCATGATGATGAAGGTTACATTGGTTGCACAAGGGTGAAGTCCCGTTGTATGGCTTCCTAGCAGGGGGTTGAGCAGGTTGGTTGGGGACGGCTTGATCATTGTGAGTAACCATGGCGAAGTTCTAAGAAGCCTTTCGCTTCTTTGACCTCTTAGGGGATACAGATTGTTCATCCATGGTCTTTGATTCCTCGATTGGTTTTGATTCCTCGACCGGTTTCTTGTCACCCTTTCGGAAAAGCTTACGTTTCCTGATCTGAGATTCAGTCAAGGTTGCAGATAGCTCAATGGCCTGCCTAACCGTAGTGGGGTTACTACCAGTAACAATGTCTTGAACTGAGTCAGGGAGACCATCAATGTATTTTTCGATCGCCTTATCCAAAGGCGTAACCATGGTAGGACACAACAGACTCAGCTCCTCATATCGATCAGTGTATGCTCGATGTTCACCGCTGTTTTGCTTAAGATCGTCGAATTCCCTTTCCAAGGCCCTGATCTCGTGACGAGGACAGAATTCCTTCATCATCAGTGCTCTAAGTTCTTCCCATGTTTGAGCCAGTGCCACTTCGGCACCCCTATCTCTCACCACACCGTTCCACCACGTCAAAGCTCGTTTCTCAAAGACACTAGATGCGAAATCTACCTTTCGCTCGTTTGGACATTGAACATGTCTGAAAGTGCTCTCTAGACTCTCGAACCATTGCAGAAGTGCAGTCGCTCCTTGAGACCCAGAAAACTTTGATGGCTTAGCCGAGTTGAACGTCTTGAAGTTGCAGGGGGAATTATTGTTGTTGAGGGCTTGGTGACATTGAGCAACGATGTTCGGGATTGCAGCGGTCATTTGCTGTGTAATGACAGCTGCCAGCTCTTCAATAGATACCGGATTTTCGCGTCGTGGAGACATTCTAAAAGGGGAAACAAGAGAGAAAACAAATGAAATGGCATTGGGTAAGAATAGGATGTTACAACTACCGACCAAAATCATGGGTGATGGTCATTTGTTTGAACCACGAAGCAAACAAATGACTCACAAAGGCTGAATCAAAGTAATTAGATCCTCATAATGTATCGCGAAGACATGCTCGCCTATAAGTGAACACTCATCCCAAGAATTCCCAGGTAAGCACAACTGGTCTCGCGTCTGATGAGATATATACGAAGTGCTTGCCTAGACAGAAAACCCAGAATACAGGCATTCACCCTTCCAGTTTGCACGTGTTCACACTATTTAGGACCCAAAACTTTGACGGGATTTTGAAAACTCAAAGGGGTTCAAAACCTTATAACAGAGGATTCAAAACCTTACAATAGAGGGTTCAAAACCTAGTAATCAATCATCCTAGAACTGATGATTAGTTTTCAAAGTGGTTTTGAAATTTATGTTCTTGTTGTGGTCGTCGCCTAAGGATAGGTGACGGTATTGTTTTATGACTAAACGCAAGTAAACTCGCGTTAGGGTCCTAGAAAGGTTATAGACTAGGTCAAAGCATTACTAATAACCTAATTCCCTATAACCATTGGCTCTGATACCATCTTTTCTGTCACACACCGACCACGTAGAACATACAAAACGTGGCGGAAACGTCGGGGAGTGCTGTAACAGAATTAATGTTTCACAACCATGGAAATTAAAGTTTCGTTTTATTCATCAAACAAGCGAGTTACATTGTCTTTAAACAAGAAATAAAGAGTGCATAACATAAATTAACTAGTTCTTGCCTCGTTTTAAGTCACTAAGGCACAGGTCCGCCTAAGTATGTCTTGATCAATCCTATGCATCAATTCCTGAAAACACATGTGAAAATAGGTACGTCAGCATAAAAATGCCTGTGAGATACATAGGTTTTGTGAAAATAGGATTCATGACTTATGTTTGAGAAAATGTTTAGTCATGAACCTTGTAATTTGCTTTGTCTTGTAAATCATTTGAAAAACGATAAGATCAGATGATATGTATAAATAAATGTAAGGTTAAATGAATAACCATGTAAAATGAGTTTGTATAAGATATGTTGTTTGTAAAACAATGTCTTGTGAAAAGTATGTTATTTGTATAAAATGTTATATGTCTCAGACTGAAATGATTCAAATAACGCTACGACATGTAATACCATACAAACACTTATATATAGGAAGTAACAGCGGCGTATCCACCATGCTTGTGTCATATTACACACGCCTCGTTACTTAATCACTTACTCAAACCAAACCAACAATATAAGATGTCTGTGTTTAAACCAATTGCCAAATGTATTGAATAATATGTCAAAATGTTTATGTCAAGATGTAAATCATGTAATGTGTATATAAATGTCAAAATGTAAGCATGTGATGAATAACGAATGTACTAAGTATGATGAACAATGCAACGATTGGACATACATAGCATGTGAACTGTACTAAGTATGCAACAATAGACATACATAGCATGTGACGTGAAACAACTGTACTAAGTATGCAACAAAGAACATACATAGCATAAGTGTAATGTATAACAATGTACTAAGTATGCAACAAAGAACATACATAGCATAAGTGTAATGTAAAACAATGTACTAAGTATGCACACAATGGACATACATAGCATGAAATGTAATGTAGGACGATGTACTAAGTACGCACAAATGGGCATACATAGCATGAAATGTAATGTAGAACGATGTACTAAGTACGCACCCAATGGGCATACATAGCATGTAATGTAAAACGATGTACTAAGTACGCACACAATGGGCATACATAGCATGAAATGTATTGAAATAATGTACTATAATGTACTAACGAACATAGCGGTATATGATGTGAAAACAGGAAAGCATGAAAGTAACAAGTAGGCACATGTGTTTCACCCTAAAACAGTTTGGAAAATAGTAAAAGAGGGGTCTATGTACTCACTTGAGATTGCTCAGTAGTCCTTGAGTGACAACCAAACAATGCTAGAGATCACGGAATCAAACGGCACCTAATATAGGTAACTATGTTAATAAACCGGACCTAAATCGGAAGATTTAAATAGGATGAGGGTTCGTAAACCAAACGAGTATGGAGACTCGTGTCATATGGTTTAACAAAGCCTACATACCAAATGAAACCTAACCTAAGTGTTTACGACCCATTACGACCCGTTTAGGAAGCTTATGCTACTTTAACGAGTCGCTCGCGTAAAACGCGTTCGGACCGCTTACCTAGTCCTATGACAAGTAATATATGCCTTAACATGTCTAATATTGTCACCAAATCAGTTTAGATGTCAAAAGTTATGTCACATATGCTTAATATGAATTTTGGCATAAAAAAGGGCATTTTGGTAATTTACCTAAGGCATATAAGCTACCTATCATACAACTACTTAACGCAGCGACCATAAGGTATAACCTCGGAAGGTTATTCCCTACCTACTATGGTCACCTAATGTATTTGGTCGGATCCTAATGATCGACCAAATGGGTCGGGTTCGAAGGTATAAGCGATTTATTAGATCGCTTACCCTACGACCCTAGACAACGTGGTAATCAGTAGGCATAGTCACAAGGGACTATAACCATCGTGATTACAATCACGTTGCGAAGTTCAAACGAACTTCGCATTGACCATAAACTGGTCAACGTAGAAAGTCAAACAACGTTTGACTTTCGAACTCGAAAAGCAATAAAAGAACGAAGGAACACTTACGAAGGGTCCCCGAATGCTAATCTAGATCAAAATAGCTCAGGTATGAAACAAAGGTTTCAACTTAGAGCACATAAGATCAGATTCTTGTGAGGAAAAGTGAAGGGTGGAGGTGGGTATTTATAGTTTTCGGTCCACCGTTAGGATCGTTTCTTGGAGAAGAGGGAATGATCTAGCCCGTACACTTGTCGGAATGTTGTGGTAACTGATTTTGGCCACCATAAGAGATTAACATGTGGCACTTGACCTTTGGAGGGTGTTTAAGAGCCAAAACAGCAGCCAAAAAACGATTTGCTGCATCTGGCCCCTGCTTGCGCACCGTAACAAATAACCCTTACGGTGCGCAAGGGCCAAGTTTGGCAGATTTACAATTTTGGTCCCTGCATCTTGTTTAAGCCATTTCCGACACGTTTAAGGCCCGTTAACCCCATTTCAAAGCTCTAAAATGAAGTTAAAGTATAGGGAACTTAAAATGTCTTCAAAAATATCTCGGATGTCGGTTCGTTTAGCCGTACGATTGCGTTGTTCGGTTAATTACGACGGAATGCGCATAAGCGCGAAAAACGATCCAAATGGCGTGACGAATGGATTTTTCTTATGCCGAACACTAAAATAAAATATTTTAGTGCTTACATAAATTTTTGGATGTCCGGATGTATTCAGAACGTAAGTTATGCGCGAAAATGCAAACTTGTGCACTTTTTGACACTTTTAGTCCCTGAATGTCCCAAAAGTATATTTTAGCACACCGAACCCCTCAAAGCCTATTTCTAAGCTATGCAAAGGATATTTAAGGTGTGTTTAGCTTATGGTCATGTTCCAGAATGTTCGTTACTGTTCAAATTGGCATACTTTCGCAGTTTGTCAAGTTTAGTCTCTGTAAGCGAATTAACTTGTTTTTGCCATACCAAAGCCTTCAAAACTTATTTCTAAGTTATGTAAAGGTTATTTAAGGTATGTTAAGCCTATTTCACTATTCCGGAGTGTTCGTTGCATTAAACTGGTTATATTTACGCATCAGTGCGCGTATAACCTTCCAGAAGGCGATTTAGAGCTTGAAATCGAACAAGAGTTGATATGTGCAAACGATACACATATTTTTACCAATGCCAAGTATGAAATACAATATTTCATTGGTTTGGCATTTGTTTGATGGTTGGAGTGACACAGGTGTCACACTATCGGAGCAAATATGAAGAGGACTAAACATTGGAAACCAATAATCGACAAATTCAACGCCAAGTTGTCGAGTTGGAAGGCAAATTGTTTTTCTTTTGCAGGTAGAATAACGCTTGCGAAAGCCGTGTTAGGGGCCCTTCCTAACTATTATTTGCAGATCTTTAAAATCCCGGTGAAAAAACGCTCGAAGGAATCCGAAGGAACTTTGTCTGGGGGTTCAAAGGTGGGAAAAAGAAAATTAAATGGATTGCCTGGAAGAAAATTGCAGCTCCTAAGCGTCATGGCGGGCTCGGGATCGGAGATATCCGTTTAATGAACTTAGCTCTCCTCTCTAAATGGTGGTGGAAACTGAAAGAATTTCCGAGGGCACTGTGGGTCAGAGTGGTTAAATCCATTCACGAAAATCAAGTGGTCAAACAAGCGTTTCCATTGAAGCCGAGAACGGTGGGGACGTGGAAGGATATTATCGCCATTAGGACTGCCTTATCGGATCTCAACATATCGATAGAAGACAATCTGTTGGGAAGGGTGGGTTGCGGAGACAACACTCTATTCTGGCAGGATAATTGGGTGGTTGGCGGGGCGCTTCGGTTCCGATTCCCTAAATTATATACACTATCTAGAAACAAAGGAGCGGTCGTACAAAACTTCTACTCGAATCAGAACGGAGGGATCAAATGGACTTGGAAATGGTACCGAGAGCCTAGAGACGAGGAGGAGATACAACAGTTAGCGGCTTTGCAGGATCTATTGGCTGGCATTAAGTTGGGCCAGGGTCGAGACGTATGGGGCTGGAAAACAAACAGAGATGGATCCTTCTTGGTGGCCGATGTCCGAATGCAGATTGCAGAAGCTACAAGGATGGAAGATGCAAACGAATGGAGACATTGGAACAATATGGTTCCGTCAAAAGTAAACTTGTTTTGTTGGCGAGCTGAACTTAATAAAACCCCAACAAAACGAGCGTTGGCGAGCCGCGGTGTCCCATTGTACGATTTATCATGTAACAGATGTGGCGTAGTGGAGGAGGATGCAGATCACGTCATTGCTCGATGCTTGTTTGCAAGGGCCATTTGGTGGCAAATATGCAGGTGGATTAAATTACCGTTTCCTGAAGATGGTCTATCCACTCATGGATTGATCAACTTGGTGAAAGACGCGAAAGGGTCAAAGGAGTGGAAAAAGGCGATAGGGGCAGTGATCATGACGGCCATGTGGGAGATTTGGAAATCTAGAAACGAGAAGGTATTCAACAACCGAAGTATAGCTATCGAAAGAACGGTGGAGCAAATAAAAGAGAACTCTTTCTTATGGATTAGGTGTAGAACAAATCTGTGTAACCTACTTTGGGATAGGTGGTGTGATTTTAATATTCGGGACGTTATTATGTAAGTGGGTTTCAGTTTCTTGCTGGCCTACAACCTTTTCTATAATTTTTATAGAAGTTTCGCTGTTCAAAAAAAACAAACTAAGAATATAATTGATATTTAAATTTCAACAAATTATGCAGTCATGAAAATCAGATCCTAATTTCATTTAATTCCGCAAATCAGAAGTACCTTTAATGTTGTTGAGTTGTTCTTAGTGCTATATTAAAAAATAAAAAAAAATAAAAAATAAAAAAACAGTTCTTAACAATTTACTGGATTGCTGAAACAAATTCGAACATAGTTCAAGTAGAATGCCATTTTAGAAGTTGCAAAAGAAAACAAATCAATATAGAAGTTTGACATTTTGCGTGCATAAAAACGCAGTTCAAACGGCTAGTAACGGTTAAAAAAATGTCTTTTAATCAGATACTGACTTGGATGTTTCAAAATTGGATTTTAGCTTAATTCCAAATAATAACCAAAAGCCGAATGGAAATAATTCAACAGATTTAAAAACCCATTGTTCGGTTATTACTTTTATTAACTGATTTTCATGATACGGTTATTGTTACATGTACGGCTGCTCAACGAGCAAAAGAAGCCGAGCCAACTTTAGCACCGGCTCGAGCTTGAAGTTAGTCAGCTCGGTTTAACTCGTTTATTCTTAACAAGCTAAAACTCAAGCTTAATTCATTTGTTTCTTTAAAGTTTTAATAAAAATATTTTCCTTTTGATAAATACAAAATTTATAAAATGATTCAATACAAGTCAACATGCAATCTAAAGAGTTGGGAAGAATAAGATTAAATTGCTATTTGGATCTTAACTTATAAACAATAAAATTTAGGCTTAATTTACACGAGCTAAAGAAGCGAGCAAACGAGCAAGCTTACATTGGCTCGAATTCGACTAGCTTACCGACAAGCCGATTTAGAGCAAATTATTTTCAAAATGTTTTTTGAGCAAACTTTAAACCACGGAAATTTTGAACAACCTTAGTCATACGTGTAAAAAATAATCGAATTAATCGTACCATACTGAGTATAAAACCACCTTTGTATTTTTCATTTTTATAAGTTATATCATTTTTATTAAAGTGGTTATAGTTTATAAACATACTAATTTTTAAAGGATTAATTGGTACAGAATGTTATAATCGGAATACAATTCTTCACGGTTAAACACCCACGAATCTTTATTATGGAGAAATCTAACTCAAAAACTCCAAGTTACAATTTTCCCTACCAATTTGATTGGTATATATAGCTAACCTAAACACGTTAGACTATAACTAGGAAACCTATTAATTAATTACATGATATTTATCTAAACACACTTCCTAACTTAACACGTATGGGAACCTTAGATAATAATCCACTAATTAATTAATATATTGTTAATTACTTGTCTTGCACTTCAAGTAATCTTCTTAGCCATCCTTCACGCATGTAAGCCACGGATAGACTAGGAATTCCCAACATTCACCTCCTAAATTTCTGAGTCGTATACGGGAGGTCTTCAACGCTAAGTAGATCCCGCATCTGCTTAAACTTGATTTTCGCCAGTGCTTTCTTTGGAAACGGTTTTCGCATTTGTTTTCCAACCATGCACACTTCGCACACATTATTCTCGTGATGAATCTTTGGAACTCCTAAAACCATCCCATTCATTTGCTCTAAGATCTTGAAACTAGCATACCCGAGCCTCTCATGCCATAACCACGAATCTTCATTGATATTCACCATAAGACAAACGGGAGTGCCCACTTTCAATTTCACCTTGTACAAACAATTTTTCGAACGAGCCACTCGCATCAATAATTCCCCACCGCCATCAAACATTGTTAGAAAATTATCTTTCATTCGAATTTCGCATCCAAATTCGGTTGCTTGACCCAAACTCATCACATTACTCTGCAAATTTGGGATATAATAAATATCGGTTAAAAGCTTTTGTTCACCGGTTTTATCTTCAAATAAAATCGATCATTTTCCTTTAATCGTCACACGCAAACCGTCACAAAACTTCACGCTTCCAGTTATTCGCTCGTTTAGCTCTACAAAATAACTCCGGTTACCCGTCATGTTGTTGCTAGCTCCGTTATCAAGGTACAAACATCTTTTTCGCTAGAATCGGCTTCATATTTCTTTTGGCAAAACATTTTCTTCGTTTAAAAAGCTAGTTTCTTGATCGGTCTTCATCATAAAAAATGTTCCATCAACCTCATTATCTCGTTCCTCAGCTTCTACCATGTTCGCCTCGTTATATTTAAATCGATCTGGACATCTTGAAACGAAGTGTCCATATTTGTCACACCGGTAACACTTTATTCCCAATAAATCACGCTTTTGTTGGAAATCAGGCCCTTGATCGAACACAAAAAAAACACAAAATTGAACGAACTATTCGACTCTTTTTATTAATTATTAATGAGAGCACACCAATACAATAACCTTAACCCTCTGCTTATACTTAACTTGATCTAGTCCTAACCCGACTCAAACTCTATTAATATAAATAAATAAACCAACTAGATAAACTTATCTAATTCGAACTAACAATTATTCCTATAAATACTCAATAAATAATTCACCACAATTATCTATAACCCGTCTTTATCTTTATCTCCTAATTCAAGATTAATTTCTTCATTCTCCCCCTTAATCTTGAATTGAGCCCGTTTCTTCACATCCGCATCGTTATCAACAACTTCAATTCCTTGACCAAGTTTGACATCTCTCTTCCCGGGTCACAAGAACCTCCCCGTTCTTGACCACCGATCAAAGAAAAAAAAAACAAGCTCCTCGCTTCTACCGTTTTCTTCTTTCCTTGCTAGACACGACAAGATTTAAACCCTCCCCGCTTTGACAAATCTTCTTATGTCCGTCTATCCGCAAATTCCGATCGGATACTTCAGCCAAAAAGAACAACCTAAACTGATTTTTTCGTTCTTATCCCTGGCGGGAAAGACAGGGTCTTGATATTACCTGGATTGAAAATTGCTAATGCTATAAAGTTTACCACCACCAAAACAAACTGAACAGATCACATGTCACTACCATTTTCCCAACGATACTCCCCGTGACATCCGCTGACTCGAACCACCGTTCGCTTTGATTGTAGTTTTTCCACCATGTCAGACTCCTCTTTGATCCGTTGTATCGGGTTTTATTATCTTCTTGTTGACCACGATTTTGGGTGTTATCCTGACCACGATTATGCCCTCGCGGCGAGTGAGATCCTCGACCTCGACCCCTACCAGAATCACGTCCACGTCTCTAATCTCAAGTTTTGACTAAGTCTCCCAAACGGAAACCTGATGTTTCCATTGCAGCTCCGATCCTCTTGCTGTCGGGTTTTTTTTTCCGATCAAAAGAACCCAAACAGAGATTGTTGATTCCGATAAGAAAACTTTTGCCGATTCGTCGAACAACAGGTAGGGGCTGTTTGGCAACATCTGAATGGGTAAGTGCTGAACCAGTAAGTGGTCTGAACCATTAAGAGTCTGTATAATTATTAATAGTTCAGAGACAAATGTCTGACCAATTCAGATGAGAGGTCTTAACCATTCAGACTCTGTATAAATCTTAACTATTCAGAGGCAAATGTCTGAACCATTCAGACATCTGCTCTTGAAACAAACAACCTGAACCTTTAAGTGCTGAACCAGTAAGAGGTCTGAACCATGAGGTAAACAAACAGCCCTGCAATTTTTCCACATTGCTGATTAGTCGCTGATCTCCTGATTGACTTATGTACACAGACCTGAACTCGTCTCTGAACGTCTTTTCAGAACCGAACAACCACTGTTTCCGATGTGTTATCGGCCGCCGCACGAACAACCTGCTTGCTGTCAACCGATTATACCACTTCGCTACTCCGACGAAACGATACCGCCGATCTCGAGTCGTTGGATTCAATGATTGAACTTGGCTCTGATACCAATTAAAGGATTAATTGGTGCAGAATGTTATAATCGGAATACAATTCTTCACAATTAACCACTCACCAATCTTTATTATGGAGAAATCTAACTCAAAAACTCTAAGTTACAATTTTCCCTACCAATTTGATTGGTATATATAGCTAACCTAAACACGTTAGACAATAACCAGGGAATTTGTTAATTAATTACATGATATTTATGTAAACATATTCATAACCTAACACATATAGGAACCTTAGATAATAATCCACTAATTAATTAATATATTGTTAATTACTTGTCTTGCATTTCAAGTAATCTTCTTAGCCATCCTTCACGCATGTAAGCCACGGATAGACTAGAAATTCCCAACAATTTTAGCTTATTTTTATTTGTAAATTAGTATCTGTAGATTTTTTCCTAATCAAAGTTGTAACTGGATTTATCAACTGAAAGTAGTTTAAATCCACCTACGTCTAAGCCGTTGGTTAACCAAACTATTTTTTTCAAAGAACTTAATTAACCGAACCATTTCACGATCAGTGATTCGATTCGGTTATAACACATTGCATGTTTTATCATTTTGACCCATTTTAATCCTATCCTCTTTTCTTTGATTCATTAATTTGTGTAAGCAAATAGGCAACCAAAAGTCGAAATAACGTTGATTTAGCAATCAAAATTAATGTTATTGGAACAAATGACACACATCACCGGCACTAATGAAGGCAAATTCCTTACCACTAATCAAATTATATAAAAATAATGTAACCAAAATAATTATTAAATAAAAAATATCAGTATCTACTTGAAAAAGACACAACACGATTTTACTATTATACCGTCATGTTTTTGAAATTTTGCGCTCCAACGTTCAAAAAACGACAGAAACTTGGATATTACTCGTGAAATCACGCACATGTGAATCCATTGAAAGTCAAGCTCCCCTTCTATTTTCAAACATTTTTCACTTTTCACCCTCCCTTTTTCTGTATTTCAATTTCAACCCAAAATCTATTTATGCTTTAGAGTAAATTACGTTTTTAGCCCCTGTGATTATATCACTTTTACTATATTAGCCCAAAATAAGAATTTTTAACATATCTGCCCCCATGGTCTCTATAACTAACCATTTTGTCCCCTAAGTCTAGAGATCATGGGGGCCAAAATGGTTAGTTATAGAGACCATGGGGGCAGATATGTTAAAAATTCTTATTTTGGGCTAATATAGTAAAAGTGATATAACCACAGGGGCCAAAAACGTAATTTACTCTATGCTTTATAATAAAACCCCCATACCGAAATAATTCTTCCAACTAGTATCCATTTAACTAAGGGTGTGTATGGTTCGTTTCGGTTATTAGCATTATTCGTAACTGTAACCGAAGTCACCGGTTAATCGGTTTGGTTTATTCGGTTAATTTGTCGGTTTTCGGTTCAGTTAATAACCAAACCAGACATTGGCTAAAAATTTTGTTTAGAAATACACGTAATGGAGGTAAAAATACATGGCATAGATATATAAATACATTAATTTGATGTATAAATGAATAAAATGGAGGTATAAAAACATGAAATTGAAGTATAAAACAAAAAATTGAGGTATGAAAGCTAGAAATATATGAAGATTTAAATGATTCGGTTCAGTTCGGTTAATTTTGGTTAACCGATGGTACAAAAAATACCCGATAACGAATTTTCAGTTAATTCGGTTTCGTTTAATTTCGGTTTGGTTTGGTTTTATCGGTTTTCAGTTCAGTTTCAGTTAACGGTTTGGTTATTGCTCACCCTTACATATAAGTATATAGCCTTTTTCCTCTGTATGAAAATTTCATAGGGACTATTGTGGATGAAAATTTCATCCAAGGGCACAAATAATAAGTTGCCTAAAGTATGAGGGTGTTAAATGTATTTACAACAAGTTGTGATACCCCATGCTTCTTTCCTATGTCATGTCTTTGTTGTTCCTATAAATAAGGGAGACATTCTCCAAATCAATATTATATTGTTCTCTTCTGCCACTCTTTTTGATTATCCCACTAAAAATTTCCATCATTATACCTTCTTGTTTAAGTGAGCAAGTATATTTAAACCGTATGTCCCCCTTTTGACACCTTTTCTCCTTACCATTCACACTTTTATATCAACTTTGAAATCCAAATCCCACCTTCAAAATCTCATTTTTTCCACTAACCAAATCAAACCCATTTCAAAAATGCAGATTTCTATATGGGTTTCCAAAATCTTGATCATTTTCTTAGTTTGTGTTTGTGGGTTGTCACAAGCCCAAATCTGTTCCGACGTTGATAGGGCCGCACTTCTCGGGTTCAAAGCGAGAATTGTGAAGGACACTACTGGTATTGTGTCTTCTTGGATCGGTAAAGATTGTTGTGCGGGCGGTTGGGAAGGCGTTCAATGTGATCTCACGGGGCGGGTGACACAAATCTTGTTACAAAGGCCGGTTGATAAAAATAGTGGTGTTTACATGAAGGGTATCCTGTCCCCTACTTTAGGTGACTTGAAGTTTTTGGAGATTTTGGTGATTAGTGGGATGCAGAGGCTATCAGGTACAATCCCGTCAAGTTTTTCGGGTCTTAAACGTCTCACGCAACTTGTGCTCGAAGATAACTCGATCGAAGGAACCATCCCTTCAAGTTTAGGCCAATTGCCCTTACTCCAAACACTTTCATTAAGCGGAAACCGCTTAACCGGCCCAATCCCGCCCACTTTACAAAAGTTAAACAAGCTTCTTCAGCTTAACTTAGCACGAAACTCACTCTCGGGCACCCTTAGTTTCGGAAACCTAACCCGTTTGCAGTATCTTGATTTAAGTTACAATATGTTATCAGGCCCGATCCCACTTGTTATCGGACAGTTGTCAGATTTGGTATTCCTCGACCTTTCCAATAACCGATTCGCGGGTCCCATACCAAATTCGTTCGGCAACTTGCAGAAGCTTCTAGACTTGTCCTTGAACAACAATCTGTTGACCGGTCAACTTCCGCCATGGATAGGGCGGCTTAAGTCGCTAAACACCCTCTCTCTCGGTTTCAACCAGCTCGTTGGTCAAATCCCGGAATCTATCTCGCAATTACCGCACTTATGGTACCTTAATTTATCTCGAAATTCACTTTCGGACCCTTTACCTAATGATGCATTATCTAAGGGTATCCCTTCTCTACTGTCTATAGACTTGTCTTACAATAAGTTCAATTTCGGAACCGTTCCGAAGTGGATTACAAACCGACAGCTAACAGTTGTCGGTTTGGCAGGGTGTAATCTCAAAGGGTTGTTACCGGTTTTTACAAAACCGGATTCACTCACATCTATAGACCTTTCTGACAACCGTTTTACCGGAGGGATATCGGGTCTCTTTCAGAAAATGTCTAGCTTGCAAAAGGCGAAAATGTCACACAACCAACTCAAGGGGAATCTGTCGGATATCAAACTTCCAAGCGGGCTTGCGTTACTGGACCTCCACAAGAATTTGCTTTCGGGCACGCTATCGGGTTTGCTACAGTCAACAGGCCGTTTCTTGGAGACGCTTGACTTGTCAAGCAATCAAATTACGGGGACGATTCCTAGTACAATCTCGAAGCTTGTTGCACTCAAGACATTGGATGTTTCGAGAAACCATATAACGGGGACGATTCCACCGAGTTTGGGAAATGTGTCCAAATTACAGTGGCTGGACATATCGGTCAACTCGATTGGAGGAAAGATACCAACTAATTTGTTGATGATTGAAAAATTAAAGCATGTTAATTTCAGGACAAACAAGCTATGCGGCGAAATCCCACAAGAAAAACCATTGAACATCTTCCCGTCGGCTGCTTATGCGCACAATCTTTGCTTATGTGGCAAGCCGTTGCCACCTTGTAAGCAAGGTTAAACCGATTAGTGGCTCGGGTTGGGCCAGCAGGATGCTGACTCGTCATACAAAGGCATCGTTCGACAAGAGGGATTGTAAGATTATGCTGTATGTCTTACTTGAAGTTTTTTTTTTTTTTTAAGCATTAGATTAGATGTTTTCATCATCCTTTAGAGCAATAAAGTATGATCAAGTTGTAGCCTTGTAGGCAACTATTTGTTATTTCCATAAAGAATTATTAATACTAGTGTTATAATCAGTTAATCACAAGAAAGATTTATCATTTATATAAACCTGTTCAACCTTTGTTTGTTTCCTTGAGGCTGAAGAAACTACATCATTATCAGTATTTGATCTTGACATCCTGTAAAGCAAGGAGCACATGTTATACTTTCAAGTGGCATTAATTAATATATGAATTATAATGGGGGCAGAAACTAAAGTAGAATAACTTACAATAACATCATCATCTCATTTTCCCAAATTTTCAAGTTGCAGCATCATTAATGATCACCAAAGCCTTGTTTTAAAATTCTTCTATAAGACTAATGTCTGTACAAAAATAAGACTTTTCCTAGAGCAATGCACCAAGCAATAACCTGTTATTATATAATATTGAAAGATAATAACAAGCAAAGATAATAGTAGGCAGAATCAAAAGGCTAATCTGGAATATTCAATTGTTGTTTGTTTATTGATGGCTTCTTTTGTACATAGGAAACTTGAACAAAAATATTCAAACCAATAAAAAGAAATACCATACCAGATTAAGTACAAAAAACTATCAAATTTTCTACGGGTCAACATATTCACACACCCTAGTCCCTATTTACACACCCTCATACACGCCTCGTATAGGTCCATACGTCGCGTATAACCTTTTTCAATTTCCAAGAGAATCTCTGATTATGTCATATTTTGTCTTATATGCCCCGTATAAAAAACTCATATTAATTATAATAACACTAATATTAATTATAAAAAACTCATATTAATATCAATAACACTAATATTAATTATAAAAAAACTCATATTAATTATAATAACTCTAATATTAATTATAAAAAAACTCATATTAATTATAATAACTCGTATAGGCCTGTAGGTGTAGTATAGGTCTCGCATAGGACTATAGGTGTGGTTTATACAGGTGTTGTATCATATCTTGTACTTGTTATTTTTATTTATTTAAAATATAAAACTTATTTTTGTATAAAAGTTTGCTAAAACGATTAATATTGTATAAAATGTTTGTTAAAAAAAGCCCTTATTTATGCCCCATATTGGCCTATATGTGGCATATATGGGGCATGAGTCATATACGAGACCTGTACGCCCCGTATGGGCCTATACGAGGCATATAGGAGCAGCCAAACCATAACTGACATGAGTCAGACAGACACTGAGGTGGTGTTTGTTTTTTTCAAAAAGAGCTTCCTGCCTCTTCTGTCTGCACCGTGCAGACGCGGGAAGAGGTTTAGCCTCAAAAGAGCGTTTGTTTTTTTTTTTTGAGAAGTGCTTCCTGTCTCTCCCCAGCCTCTTCATGAGGAAGTGATAAAACCAAAGCTTCTCCAAGAAGAGCTTTACCTCTTCTTGGCACCACCTCCACCTCCACCCATGCTCCGCCCCTGCTCCGCCACCACCACCACTGCTCCGCCACCATCATCATCATCATCACCACCCCTGCTCCGCCACCACCACCTCCACTCCGCCACCACCTCCGCTGCTCCAGCCCCACAAACAAAACCCCCAAATCTTCTCCACCTCCACCTCCACTCCGCCATCACCTCTGCTCCACCTCCACTCCGCCACCACCTCCGACATCATCATCAACATCACAAACAAAACCCTCAAAACAAAACCCCCAAAACGAAAACCCTAAAATCGAAAACCCTAAATCGATCGGAGATGGCAGTTGCAGGTTGCTCGGTGGTTGTGATCGGAGATGGCAGTTGCAGGTGTGTAGGCGGAGGTGGTGACGGTCGTTTTGTTCGATTCGTGATGATGGAGATGGCAGTTGCAGGTTGCTCGGTGGTTGTGATGATGGCGGTGGAGGTGGTGACGGTGGTTGTGATGATGGCGGTGGTGAAGTGGTGGCGGTGGTGATGATGGCGGTGGTGAAGTGGTGGCGGTGGTGAAGTGGTGGCGGTGGTGATGATGATGGCAGTTGCAGGTTGCTCGGTGGTTGTGAGAAGAAGAGGTTTTATATAAAAGAAAAAACAAACCCTCTTCTCCTTGCAGACTGAAGACATTTGGTCCACCTCTTCTCCTGCAGATGCCTGCAGATGTGGCCTGCAGCAGAAGAGGTTTTCAAGAAGAAAAAACAAACAGCACCTGAGTTTGATGTAACCTTATGCGCCCTGTATAGGCCCATACGAGGCAAAGGGTGTGCAAATAGGCAGATAGAGTGTGTGAATAGTTTGAGCCTTTTCTATTCTTTTTTTAATTGAACATATAAATTACTTCTCTACACCCTACATTTGTTAACCTTACAAAAGACATACAAACTACAAAACTTAATTGAAAATATTGAATAACATAACATTGTCCCATTGAAACAAAATTCTATCAAATGTTAGTAGAAGATACCCAAATCCATCTTCAACTTACCATCAAGAGTCAAGACACATTTAGACCGACCAAATCGAAGCAAATCAGCCGGTTCAGTCTCCTTGAGATCTATCTATACGGTTCAGTTTTGACGGTTTACCCAACCAAAAAAGGTTTGGAACTTCAAATCTTCCATGTAAACAGCCAAAACCGAACCGTTAAAACCAATGAATCTCTGAATATTTATAAAATAAATAAAAAAAAATAAATACTTCCTCAGTTCCTCCACTCCCAAATGTTGAAATTCAACTTCAAATTGAAACAAACAGCAAACACTGACTCAATAATAATAATAGTTTACAATTATAAGAAATCCAAACACTTATTTCATCTAATTATGAAATTCATTCACATCGGATCTAGGGTTTGTTTGTTACCGTTAGGAATCAGTATCTATCTAGCTCAACCTCTTTCTTGCGAGTATGACGTCGGTCAGCGGATCTTGAAGCACCAGTGATGAAAGCTTAAAGGAATTAACATTGTTTGTGTGGGTGGGTGAGAAGGTTCAAGGTTATGTTTGTTAATCGAGACGCTCCGGTAGGGTTTTAGATGATGGAAACAAGTGGATTTTGGCGCCAGGGGTGACTGACTGGTGAGTCATCTGGATGTATGACGTGGCGATATGTGACGTGTCAGATCAGAACCTATAGAGTCTAGACGCTTGTAGAAAGAAGATATTTTGTTTTTATTTGAAAGGTAATTGGCTTTTTAAGTTTATACTTGGAAAATTCTAGTCATTTCGAAGTGTTTCACAAAAACAAACATTTTGATCCATCTAATTTTTTCAGATATTGATGTTTTACGCGCTCAAATAAACATATTCAAAATCAAACAATAATCATTCTTTTTTTGAACGTCCAACATAAGAATCGCCGGGTACTCCGTACGCGGCACCCATTGGCCGAAAGGTAGCCCGCGGCAGCCCAACCTGCACGCACGGAGCCCCTAGCCCACCATGCCACCAGTTCCGGGGAAAACCCGCCCAAGGCACGGCAATGGTATAATCGGTAAAACCTTGTTGGAAATTTTAGTGAAAATGAGTTTTTCACTAAATATTTTGGACATCAATAATATTTATATATGTGTTGTATAAATAATTATTTATGGTTTGTGTTCAAACTATGTCCAAATAGAGCTGAGATGAATGAGATATCGAAGCTTGAAATTGTATGTTTGGAACAAACAAAGATGAATAAAATGGATTAGTTTTGTCAACTTGTCACAGATAGGTGGGATGACAAACCTCAAAGTGGTATATAAGGAGGAGCACTCCTTATAATTTGTTTCCTTCAAGCCAAACACTAGTGGGGACCAAAGGGTGCGACGCACCCGCACATATGCGCAAGAGTATGGATGGCGCATGACCAGGTGGCGTCCTGGTATGCGTAGTAGCATCCGTGTTGCGAGCGACTCCACATCTAATATGAGCGCATGTGGTGCATTTTGAACTTCGCACACCGCCTTTGTATTTTGCCCATGAGCGTGTGGTCAAATACATGGCGGGTCCGCTTCTGGCGCCCCATTGGGTGGCGCAGGCGGATGCCATGCCGCGTGTCGATATGGCGCGACAGTACAACTCCAGGCGGCGCATGGCGCTACACGTGGTGGGTGTCTCACGTGTGGCGCGAAGACTGCGTAGCATGCGACTTGTCTGCGGGCGGGTCACACACAGTCAACCCAGTCTCCGTCAGTTACATGACAGCTTTGACTACCACTTAAATCCATTAAAATGATATTAAACCTTGTTTATTATAGAATTAATTGTCTAATTCATGACGATAATAATTGGGGTTTAATGGCTTCTTTATGTGTGTGAGTATAAAAAGAGAATGATGATTCATTCTAGACGATCGGAAAAAGAAGAAAAGAAATACACATAAAATAGAGGTCGTTTGTTCCATGGAATTTTAGAGAGGAACACTCTCTAAATTATCCTTTATCAACTTCATCTTTTCCATAACACCAAATTATACCCGGTGTAATCTCGGGCGCGAGAGTCATCTCCGGCAGTACAACTACTGCTTCGGTTGTTGTATCCTGGAAACAGACCGTCTAAGAGGAGGCGCAGAATCTGTTTTAAGGGCCCCGTGTCTAACACGATCCTCAACCAAAACCGTCAACGACAGTTTGTTCATTTTTGCAGCGGAGGTTCATACAAGATGGTGCGGTTGAAGTTCTTCCAAAGATGTTGGCTTGAATCAAGTTTGGTACAATTAAATTGTATTTTATATTGGTTTATTTATTTTTGTAACCGGTATTGTACTAAAAGAATTTCCCACAAATAACGAGAGTCTCGTTATTATTTATTTTATTAATATTTTAATAAAAAGTGAACCTACTTCCTACAATCTTAAAACAGACTTTCGTGAAGATTGTTGCTACAATCTTAAATCCCTTCTCTACAAGGATTTAGGTTCACGAAAGTTAAAATATTTAATGAGATTTTTGTTAAAATCTTGAAAAATATTTTTTGGGAAATATTTATTTAGTACAATGAGTCAGATCAATTTTGATGAATGGATTACAATCTTTGATCCGAATACCGGGTTGCAAAACGACTTTTTGATTCAAGTTTTGGGGTTCATGGTTTTTGTTCGTGTTTAGATAAAACCGAACATATACAAAATAATATGTATTTCAATAGGTTTTTGAAATACTAAATTTTCTAATGAGCGTATTAGAAAATTTTATTTTGTAACCCCCTTCAAATTAAATGTTTGTAACGTTTAATTTATTTTTAATCATCTTTTAGTAACCATAATTGTGGGTTTAATGTTGGTTTTAAAAGTCTTGGTATATATTGATTTTCTAATTAGCATATTAGAAAGTAATTATTCTATAAAATAACAAGTTTTAATATTTTCTAACGAGCGTGTTAGAAATGTTGATGTTGAAAGAATAACAAGATTAAAACATTTTATCTCTAACGAGCGTGTTAGAATTTTATAGAATAATAAGTTTTAATATCATCTTTTATATCTAATGAGCGTGTTAGATACGATGATTGTGTAAAACTAACTTGTTAAAAGACAATTAGATTTTCTTACGAGCGCGCTAGAAAATATACGTTTCGATTTTCTAACGAGCATGTTAGAAAATATTATTTTTTCAAATAATTACCGACGAGCGTGTTGGATACAATTATTTTGGATAATAAACCTTGTAACGGTTTCGTCTAAACTATTAAATTTCTAACGAGCGAGTTAGAAACGGATTTTTTCCACATACGTTTAAACGAATTTTATTTGTTTATTTCTAATGAGCGTATTAGAAATGGTTTATAATTTTTTATAAACTTCGAAACAAATTTTGAAATCGATTACTTCTAACGAGCGTGTTAGAAACGATTTAAAAAGTTTGATAGTTGTTTATTTTCTAACGAGCGTGTTAGAAACGATTTAACGACATTGTCAATTATTTATTTCTAACAAGCGGGTTAGAAAACGTTTATTTTATATAAACCACGACGGCTTATGACAATAAATGATCATTTAATTTTCTAATGGGTATTAGAATTACTTTATTTTATAACCAACTATTTTAACGATTTGCAATCGTTAAGTTCTAACGAGCGGGTTAGAACTGGGTTAACTATGATAAACTATTTAAGATGATTTGTAATCGTTTTATACATATTTTCTAACGAGCGTGTTAGAAAAGGTTTATGGTTATTTCTAACGAGCGTGTTAGAAAACGATCATTTAAATAAACCAAAAGTGGCTTATGAGAATAAATGTATTCGTTTTATTTCTAACGAGCGCGTTAAAAGCGGTTTACTTTATAAAACCGAATATTTTGAATGTTTGTTAAACATTTAAATTCTAATTAGCATATTAGAATTGGTTTTCATACAAACCACTCATTTTAACGATTGATAATCGTTATTATCTAACATCGGTTAGAAATGGTTTGAATATGATAAACCATTTATTAAAACGATGTGTATTCGTTTTATTTTCAAACGGCGAGTTTGAAATTGTTTTATTTATTAAATTATTATAAGGTTTATTGTCTTAATTTGTAATCAAAACATAAATATATAGTTTAATATTAAAACACTTGCAAGAACGAGAAATGTTTTGAACGAATAAAACATGTCTTTGCAAAGTATAACGTCTTGAACCATATAATAGTCTTAGAGAGACTATTTGGTTGAAAACAACTCGATGTTGTTATAAATATAATAAGTTGCTCAACTACTTGCGAGTAGTTATTGTAAACAACTTTATACTTTGGACAACTTGTGATTATTCAAGTTTAGAGTTCCAAGATGAGGGAGTACCTCAAAACATGACACCGAACGAAATAATTGCGTTTATTTCGGTAAAAAGTGTTGAAGATAATAACACTTTGGCTTTTGATGTTTAGATATCATTGGTGTATCCGTTATTTTGGACTACTAATAAGTTATCAAAATGATACACATTTTGATACAAAGTGTAAAAAGTAATTTACACAAACACAACGAGCGGGTTGTGATCATGACTTATGTAATAAGTCACAAATCAAACATCAAATGCATAACGGCGTCATGAGAAATGTGGTGTATGGTTTGAGATGGAATACACGGAAATGAGATATGTCATCTAATGTTGAGAGCATCAACATGGAAATGCACATGTAAGTTTTCAAAGAATATAACATATGAAAGAAATATATGTTATTATTGTAAATGTTTTAATAAATTTAGGAAATTTATTAATGGAAATTTACAATAGTGATGGACTTGTAGATACTTCTACCACCATCAATGTTGTTTAAACTATGTGGAGGCTTGGTCCTCAATTTGGGAGAGTATCCCAATACATGGTATTAATGAAACAACAAATGTATATATCACTATAGGCATACGTGAATGCCTTGTTGTTGAGAGTCAATGTAATTGACTATATCTCAAGACTTGAGTGATTTTATACAAAGATCTTTCATCAAAGTGACTGGGATTAAGACTTATGTTTAAGTCCTTAGTAAATCAATGGTGAAGCCTTGGAGATAAAAAGGCAAACGAGTTATGATCCTAAGGATGAAGTTAACTATGGTTTCGAGGCCTTCCTAAAACTGATGGGTTTGGAATGGTGAAATAAAATTTCATTATTGTGTCTAAACTAAGAAACGAATGTTCGGAAGAGATAGTGCGTTATCTCTTAAGGCTGTGAAGAATCAAAATGATGCATCTTCTGTTCACATGCTAGAGTATTGTGGTCTAAAGCATGCTAGACTAATACTTGTTAATTTATATGCTCGACGGAGATTAAATTAACATGAAAACATTCAAAATATGTGATGACACAAGAATGAATTTTGTGCTAAACAAAACTATAAATATAACTTCGTTAAAATGCAAGCAATGTGGGGGGAGGAACCATTTAAGAAACAAACCCTTTAGGGCATGTGGAAATGTTAGTTGAGAAGTTTTCTTAAACTCCAAATGAAAGGGAGAACCTTTCATCACCCTATTTGGATGTTATCCAATTACACTTAAATGTGGGGGTGACTTGCATTTGAATGTGGAAATGGTAGTTGAGAAGTTTTCTCAAAATGAAAGGGAGAACCTTTCATCACCCCATTTGGATGCTATCCAATTACACTTAAATGTGGGGGTGACTTGCATATATTGCAAACGCATAACCAAGTGGAGTACACAATGGTTATATGGAGTCAATCGAGTACATTGGACTCGAATGCCAATTGGTTAGATTCAATCTAGTAAGATGTCAGTCATGACACACCAAAGGCATGGTGAAAACGTGTTTAGCCATGAATTGAGCTTCATGTCATTCTAAAGACAAAGTACATAACTGGATCCAGGTTGAGATCACGAGTTATAGGTCTTATGAATCGACTAAAAGGCAAAGTGACTAGCGAGTCAAGAACACGTTAGAACAACTGATCGCTATTTAAATTATCGTTGGTGACTTAGCAAAGTCAAAGATAATTTTGGATCCAACAACCAGTGGGTTGATAAGAGATCAGGTTGTGGAATGGGACTAAAGCCATGGAAAAAGGGACATGAGGGAAACCTAACCTAGTTGACTGGAGATCCCAAGATCTAGGTTCAATAGGCCAACTTAATCATGAACCGAGTGGTAGTCACTGTGGGGGCATAGCTAATATATATGTTTATATATAAGCTAGTTTATATGTTAATATATTGTAACAACTCTCATCAAAAAGTACTATTTATTATTTTAATTTGACCAATAGGAAACCCTAATTGAGAAACCCAAGTGATTCTGAACAAACCCTAAAATTTTCAGAATAAGTGGAATTAGAATCAGGGCCCCTAAAACTCAGGGGGGGGGGGGTAAACCCTAATTGATAATTATCTTCAAAATACGCTGTCAAATTTGAGATACGTTCGAATAACAACTCACCAGGTCTATACCAGTGACTAACCTACCCTACCCTACCTTGACACCCCAGGCGACACGCGACAGAAACAGAGTCACCCTCCGCGACACGCGGGAGGGTGAAATTTTCAGTATAAATAGTAGGGCTTGGGTCTTGAACTGTTTACATATTACGACGTTAAAATTCGTTACGTACAATTACTTATAAGCTGTTTCTTACAAAACATACACTGATCACGAAGTGCTGCCACAATTCAGGGTAATAACTCGATCGCTGCTACGATTCAATGTCCGATCGATTAAACTATCCAATGGATGTTTAAGTGCTGCCCACATTAGGGTTTATGCTTTGTCATTCGTCGTTAAATCGATGGATGTTTAAGTATCGCACTTTGTCATTCGTTGTGAAGGTTTTAATCTCGTGAGTTATCGTAAATGTTGTATTAAGTTACTAACCTAGTTTGTGTGCATGATTATTTAAACTAGGTTATCAAGGCTAATCAGTAGGCTAAGCTCTGTTCAAAATTAAATCTGCAATGTGAGTCATTCTCTTTTTATCAAAGTACTTTCTTAAATATTTTCAAAGTTATAATTACAGTGATTAAGTTTATGTAATCACCAAGTTATAGCCGGTATGTGGGGTTTTGTATACATTACTTGATAATCTTCACCATTGGACAACGGGTTAGCCAATGGGTGATATGACCATAGTCACAGACACCATTGGACAACAGGAGGGCCAATGGGTCGAGTGACAAATACTGTGGATAGTTGGTTGATATCTGAAACATTGTAATCTCTCTTAATATTGTAAATTATAACAAACGAGTCGTTTTAGTAAATAGGATGATTCACTCTGTATTTCCCGCTGACAAAACCTTTTTCAAACATGTTTCAGGTGATCTGTTGTGATCCAGGAAAAGTGTTGTGAAGCACTACAAGCTTAAGGAAGTGGCTCAGTATAAAAATAAGGAAACATGTTTTGTAAAATAAAAGATTTCTTCGTGAAATCTCAAGATTGTAAATTACCGGGTTTTAACCCGAGTTGTGAAATAAAATAATCGGGAAATATTTTAAGTTTTAAAATGATCCTGAAGAAACTTCCGCTGTTAAATAAATACCACGGGATTTTCTGTCCCGCGGCTCCTGAAACGGGTCAAACCGGGTCAGGGGTCGTGACATATATCCCCCTAAAACTATAAAAGGGTGTTTAAATACGTCCTAGTCCATTCCTATAATATCCAGTGACATTGTTGTGAGGCTAAGCATACTATGTGGTTAAATGATTCGTGTAAATCATAATGAACCATAATGCTTTTAATGATTTAAAGGGAAATCACCTATGTTGGAGAGAAGTGTGGTCGCTTCGAATGGAATTAGGGCATAATTCCTAGAGCTCCCGCAGAACCAGGAAAGTGCTCCATGACCATTATTGGAGACATACATGAGGAGATGGCCCGGCTAGGGAAAGTATTGTGTGAATGTATATTGTCGTTTACACAAATAGGGGGTTGTTCAAGGACATCACGTCTACAAAACCCTAGTAGGCTAAGTATGCTTCACAAAGGAAGGTTCAAAGGCTACACCTACCTATCCTGCAATACTCGACTGTCGAGTTTTCATCGGGGAATTTTGTGTGTTTTAATCGATCTCCATTCATGTGGGGGATTGTTGGAAATTTTAGTGAAAATGAGTTTTTCACTAAATATTTTGGACATCAATAATATTTATATATGTGTTGTATAAATAATTATTTATGGTTTGTGTTCAAACTATGTCCAAATAGAGCTGAGATGAATGAGATATCGAAGCTTGAAGTTGTATGTTTGGAACAAACAAAGATGAATAAAATGGATTAGTTTTGTCAACTTGTCCCAGATAGGTGGGATGACAAACCTCAAAGTGGTATATAAGGAGGAGCACTCCTTATAATTTGTTTCCTTCAAGGCAAACACTAGTGGGGACCAAAGGGTGCGCCGCACCCGCACATATGCGCAAGAGTATGGATGGCGCATGACCAGGTGGCGTCCTGGTATGCGTAGTAGCATCCGTGTGGCGAGCGACTCCACATCTAATATGAGCGCATGTGGTGCATTTTGAACTTCGCACACCGTCTTTGTATTTTGCCCATGAGCGTGTAGTCAAATACATGGCGGGTCCGCTTCTGGCGCACCATTGGGTGGCGCAGGCGGATGCCATGTCGCGTGTCGATATGGCGCGACAGTACAACTCCAGGCGGCGCATGGCGCTACACGTGGTGGGTGTCTCACGTGTGGCGCGAAGACTGCGTAGCATGCGACTTGTCTGCGGGCGGGTCACACACAGTCAACCCAGTCTCTGTCAGTTACATGACAGCTTTGACTACCACTTAAATCCATTAAAATGATATTAAACCTTGTTTATTATAGAATTAATTGTCTAATTCATGACGATAATAATTGGGGTTTAATGGCTTCTTTATGTGTGTGAGTATAAAAAGAGAATGATGGTTCATTCTAGACGATCGGAAAAAGAAGAAAAGAAATACACATAAAATAGAGGTCGTTTGTTCCATGGAATTTTAGAGAGGAACACTCTCTAAATTATCCTTTATCAACTTCATCTTTTCCATAACACCAAATTATACCCGGTGTAATCTCGGGCGCGAGAGTCACCTCAGCAGTACAACTACTGCTTCGGTTGTTGTATCCTGGAAACAGACCGTCTGAGAGGAGGCGCAGAATCTGTTTTAAGGGCCCGGTGTCTAATACGATCCTCAACCAAAACCGTCAACGACAGTTTGTTCATTTTTGCAGCGGAGGTTCATACAAGATGGTGCGGTTGAAGTTCTTCCAAAGATGTTGGCTTGAATCAAGTTTGGTACAATTAAATTGTATTTTATATTGGTTTATTTATTTTTGTAACCGGTATTGTACTAAAAGAATTTCCCACAAATAACGAGAGTCTCGTTATTATTTATTTTATTAATATTTTAATAAAAAGTGAACCTACTTCCTACAAACCTCGCCTCCCATCCATCCGTATCCGCCCTTCACCTGAATGACACAGAAAATAATGGGGAGAGTGAGAGTCGAACCTGGATCGCAAAGAACACCAAGTTTTTCCTCAACCACTACACCACTACCTCGGTTGGCAGTTTTTTTAATTTTTTTGTTTGAACAACAAAATTTATATGTTTTAAATGCTAGAAAGTTAAGGAAGGTTGTAGAGTTGTATGATGGTCCCCGTTTATAACCACCAAAGTACAAAACCAAGTAACCAACTGATATAAACCCATTATCCAAACATCACATTTTTCTTATTTAACCCTCAACAATAGACAATCAATCCCACCAACACATTATATAGCTACATCTCACTAATCACTAATCAAACAACAACAATGGCATCCGTAGTATGCTTCTTGCACCCTCACCAGCCACTCTCCACCCCAATTAGAATCATATCACCACGCCAACTTTCAAATAAACCCCACCCCCTAGTCGTCTGCCAGGCGGCCACCCACGAACCAGTGTCTCGTCGGTTGGCTCTAACTGTTCTAATCGGTGCTGCTGCTGTTGGTATCAAAGTTTCACCTGCAGATGCAGCGTATGGTCAACCTGGTACCTATCTTTCCCTTGATCTCCATCATTCAACTTAAAGACAACAGCAGTGGTGGAACCAGAACTTTTATAGTCGAAGAGTTGTCATAAGCTTTTTTTAATTTACTGGTTACAATTAGCGGATTCAACAAGTTCTTTTAACAAAAAAATAAAAAAAATCGTACTTTATATTTAAAGTCTAACAAATTCATGTGAACCCTCTTCACTAGGGGTGCAAACGAGCTCGAACGAGCCGAGCTTATACGAGCTCGAGCCAGCTCACGAGCGTTGTATTTTTATCATTTTTATTAATATATTAAACATATATTTAAATAATATATTTAAATATATACAAGAATTAATATCTATAAAATAACTAAATTATATATAAAATATAAATTATAATTAATTAATAAATGTTAAACGAGCCGAGCTCAAGCTTGAAAAATTATATACGAATCAAGTTCAAGCTATAAAAACAAAGCTCAAATTGAGCCAAGCTCGAGCTTTCAAAAGTTAAACAAGCTCGCGCTCGGCTCGCTGGTTTGCACCCCTGCTCTTGACCCCTCTGGTTCCGCTCATGTCTTGTATGAAACTTGAATCTTTATAGAATTTGACTTATTGATTGTATAAAATTTGGAAGCATAATGTATGCACTGAAGGTGTTTGTATTTGTGTGTATGCCAGCAAATGTTTTTGGTAAACCGAAAAAGAACACGGATTTTATGACGTACAACGGGGACGGATTCAAGCTGTCGATACCAGCAAAGTGGAACCCGAGCAAGGAGGTAGAGTACCCTGGTCAGGTTCTCAGATATGAAGACAACTTCGATACGACAAGTAATCTCGCAGTCATCGTCACCCCTACGAACAAGAAATCGATCACTGATTATGGTGCCCCGGAGGAGTTCCTATCTCAGGTAATCAAATCAATCATCCCTGTTTCTGCGTAACGAATTCAGGACAGAACAGGGGCCAAGAGCACCCGGAGTGAGTGTTTGTTGGATTTTTATATATAAAATACGAGTTTTTTATTTGTATTTTTCAAGAGTCCATTGCCCACAAGGTCCACAAACACCATAATTCCTTGGACTTTTTTTATATAAACTATGATAGTTTTTTAAAATAATAAAAAAAAACATGAGTTGAACCAGCGTGTCAAGAGGGTTTAGCGACCCAAGCAATAGAAGACTTGGATTTTTATAAATAAAATCTGAGTTTTTTTTAAACATGTGTTGAACGAAGGGGTCAAGAGAATTCGTTGACCCCGGGTACCATAATTTGTTGGACTTTTAAATAAATATTATGAGTTAGAAAAACATAGGTTGACTCGTAGTTGTAAGTTCTAACCCATAGAAAAAAGAACGTTATTGACCCTCTGAATAAAATTTTATGTTTCCGCCACTGAATGTAAGAATTCAAGGATCAATTTGGATCGATCCGGGGTTAATCATAATCTTGTTATTTTCAGGTGAATTATTTATTAGGGAAGCAAGCTTTCTTTGGCAAAACAGCTTCTGAGGTAATCAACACTTAACCCAAATTAAAAATTAACTATTGGAAACTGATTTTGTGGTGGATAATGTTAGGGAGGGTTTGAAGAAGATACGGTTGCAACGGCTAACCTATTAGAAGCTTCAACTCCAGTGGTCGACGGGAAGCAATACTACTACTTGTCGGTGTTGACTAGAACAGCTGACGGAGACGAGGGCGGTAAGCATCAACTGATCACCGCGACAGTGTCGGACGGCAAACTGTATATATGCAAGGCACAGGCTGGTGACAAAAGATGGTTTAAAGGAGCCAGGAAATTTGTTGAGACAGCAGCATCTTCCTTCAATGTAGCATAATGTAACGTTTGTAAAATTAGCTTGTAAAAATTTCCATCTTTTATATTTTATAACAAAGGTGTATTTTTAAATAAAAGTCAACTACCCACGTCTCTTCACATTGACTTCTTTTTAATGTTTAAACACTAGTTTGATCAATTCCGTCTCCCTAGTATAAAAATACACTTCAACTCTGTCTACCTAGTGCCAAATTTTTATTTTTTATACAAAGGATACTCCTGATCAAAAAAAAAAAAAAAAAAAAATTGGATACCCCTGAATTTTCGTACCAGATCCGCCACTAAGTCTGATCATGGAAATCGAAGATTGGGCCAGTAGATCAAGTGATTCAGAGGTATCTTCACCAGATGGTTGAGGTGGTGCCAGGTAAATGAAGGATTATATATGTTTGTGGGTTCTGAACGGAACCGGTCGCCAGAAAATGAGCAGTTAATCGGAGAGTGAGGGGTGGGTTTGCCTGTGAAGACGGGGGTGGACGGATATCTGATAGAGAAAAGGGGGTGGGTGAAATGGTAGATGGTGGGGTTCACATAATATTTTAATGTTTTTTTATTAGTTTTTTAATAGTAAGGATATTTAGGTCATTTCATATCCATTTAACTCAAAAATCTAACCCCATCCAGGCTAAGGACTATCCGATAACGAATGTGCAAAAGTTGAGGACCATAACTATAATTTTAGAAGTGTAGGGACTATATGTGAAAATAGAGAAAACTACACTGACTATCTGGACATTTTTCTCTTTAGTTTAATGTTAATATTTTTTTTTTGAGCGGAAAATATCTTTTATTCAGGGGCTGTTTGGTAGCCTCTGAATAGTCATTAAGAGGCTACATCTTAATAGAACCATTAAAAATTTTACCAATGAGAAGGTAGAAGAATGTGGCATGTGATGATTTACCATTCAGATGTTACCTCTTAACCATTCAGACTTGAGGTTACATTTTATTCATTCAGAGGTTTTAAATCATTAAGAGGTAGCATCTGAATGGTCTTTAAGAGGCTACCAAACAGCCCCTCAGTGTTGTCTTTAAACACTTCATAAAAACGTGGAGAATAATTGACAAAAAATTGTTAATTTTAATTAATATTTTGAATTTAAATTTCGTTTTCAATGGGTTTCCAGTTTTTTCTACAAATCTATACTATATAATATCAACTTGGAAAAAGAAAAGAAAAAAAATCATGTATGTACCTTATCGAAAATCCCCCACCCTAGCTCAGTTGGTCAGGTGGGCTGGTGTTCTCCTTGGAGACGCCGGTTCGACTCCCGGCTATAGCAAAAGGTGCGGGACGCCCCAATGATGGATCGTTTCCTACCGAGGCATGGTTCGATCCGGAGGGCAACCCGGTTTTACCCAGCCGTTACCCCAGCGAGGTTCTAGTGTGGGGGCAGTATGGTTTCCGGGCGAATGTCAGTTTGTGCGGCGGCCGGGGCCCGATAGAACATCGCGTCCATAGGCGGGGCTGATGTAACACCCCGAAAACGGCTTTGGTAATCAAACCACGTTAATAGTAAAGACGGGTAAAATACCTTTAGTGGTAAAAATTTACCCGGTAAATATTAGGATTTAAATAATTAATCCTAATAATAACTAAAAAGTGAATAAAAGCTTTTAAGGAAATAAAAGCTTAGAAGGCCCGAGTTAACGGGACCTAAAATAAACTTAGTCATAAATATTCCCGAACCCGCTAAGTTCACTAGGAATATTAAACCTAGTTAATAAGTGGGAATGTTATTGAAAATAATTAGGTTGTGATCTAATTAATAACTAACCAAACACGAGGGACCAAAGTCGGGTAACTTGAAATTGAAATTAAAAACTTAAAAATAAACACAACACACACACAAGTGTGTGTGTGCGTGCGTGGTTAAGGTCAGGAGAAAGCTCCCATGGAGCTTTAGCCCTAGCTTCAACAAATCAACGAAATTGAAGGTCGAATCCAGCCCGAATCGAATGCATGAACACGTATTAATGATCACCTAGTCGTGGGGATCACAAGGTATGTTGAAATTTATGATTTGGTGATACTTTGAGATTATGATGAACAATCATAATCGAAATTCTGGAATGAATATTAAATCTATGAGTGTTATTGTGATTATATCTTGGTTTAGGAACAAACCCTAGTAGAAATCTTGATGAATTGTTGTCAAAACTAGGGATTTGATAATTACCCTAGTATGAGCTATGTGGGTTTTGGTTGAATTGATGAAATTGATGTCCTAATGGTGTTTATAAACATCATACTAATTCATATGAATGAACTACTTGAACAAATTAGAGATTTTGTTAAGAGTTCATAAGTAACTAGAAGTGGGTTTTGTTAGAAATGATGAAATCATGAAGAACTTGAAGTAATATCACTTGTATGTGATTAACAAGTAAACTAGGAAGTGGGTTTTTATGTAATAGTAAAGGTGATGATAAGTTTATGTTTAAAATCATCATATTTGATAATAGAAACAAGGCACTCAAACAAATTAAGTGATTTGGGAACTTGTTCATACATGATTGAAATGGGTTTGAATGTTATGATGAAATTGGTAGCCATGTTCATGTAACTAAGTGTATAAGATCATGTTAGCTACTAATTGATAGATAGAACTTGAATGTGCATTTATATGCTAAGGGGCGTTTGACTTTTAGTAGTCAAACCGACCATTAATAAGATCGAATAGTATTTGTGATAGAAAATATGTAAGATGGAATAGTCATAATTAATGATGACTAATATAACCGTCTTACGAATTATGATGATAGTTTGACGTTTGACAAGCTAGGTGGAGGCTTGGAAAGGAAGCGGGTCAAACGAAGCAAGCATAAAGGAAAAGCGTATTCAGGATGCAAGGTAAGTATATCTTACACTAGTTATTTATTTATAATATTCTTTCGTCGTATTAGTTACGAATAAAGAAAAATACCTAATTGAGATATGATGTTCCGACATGTGGTCGTACGGAACAAGATAATCAAATATGACAAGAAAACATAATGATGGCTAAAAATGAGTAAACCGGTAATTCGATCATATTATGACGAATGAAGCATGTACTTTTAATGGTTATCATATAAGTTAAATTATAATAACCATTAAGGGCAAAATGGTAATTTTGACAATTTGACAATGGTAATTGGTCATATAGACCAAACGGGTCAAAAGGTGAAATTATCACCCTTTGACAATATCGACTAATGGGTTGTCAAGTTGCATGAATTTAGGAAATAAATAGCACATGGATGCTTACATAGCTACTAAGGAAAGGTATTGAAACGGGTCAATATATTGATCCGAGCCAGGTACGTATAGTAATACAACTCATCATGTAGAATTTGGAGTTTTATGACAGTTAGACAAAGTTAAAATAAGCCATTCGGTTATCTTTTAGGTAAAGCGAATAATTTGAGTTATGATTATGGTGTTTAGAAACATATTGGTTTCTAAACAAGAATATGGTTAAAAGGTCGGACTTTGGGGTTCAAACAAGCACTAATTGTCCTTCGTCGTAAATGAAGGACTAAGATTGACCAAAACGCCCTTGTAGGCCAAATTGAACAAACAACCCTTAAAGGTTGTTTGGAAATGAGTTTTTCAATTAAATAATTACTTAGGAAGAGTATAGAAGTTAAAAGATGTAAAACGTTAGTCAAATGGCTCTATTTGAGTCTTTGCCGTAAAATAACTATTTGAAGGGTAAATTCTGGTACACATAAATCATCACATCGAATCCACCACAAATATAGTTGTGGTGGAAGATCCTTTGTTAAGAAATATGGATATATATATTTTGAAAATGAATGAAAGCAAATGGTGCTAAAATATGCTTGAATACCTCAAACGGGTCAAATAAGCATATGGGTGAAAATGGGTTAAAGAATGTATATAATTCTATAATTGGAACCCAATATGTTAGATATCCTTGAATTTAATAGGTTTATGAGAAATAAGGGTCAAACAAACTTGTATGTTTGATAAAATCACGAACGGGTCAAATTTTGGTAAAAGAGTAATAAGCCGAAGACTTAAAAGTCTTGAATTTTATCAAGCCGGATGTCGGATTTTAACTCCATATGATGGAGAATCAAATTACAAACATGTAGGAAGAAACGGTAGGTCAAACGGATAAGCGGTTTGAAAGATACGAAAGATTTCGTGTCAAGTTGCGGCAAATTGGAGAAGCTGAATGCAGGTGCCACCGTAAATTACGGTGTCCACCGTAATTTACGGTGGAGTTGAAAAATGCTACGGTGAATCTCTTCTGATTTACGGTGAAAACAAGTCAAAACAAGGACCACCGTAAATTACGGTGTCCACCGTAATTTACGGTGGACCCCGTACAAAAATGTATTTTTTTTGATCAGTTTGTTTTCCGGACTCGTTTAAATGCGTTTTAAATACCGTATGACTAAAGCATTTCATGTTTATGAAATGTAGGTACTTTCTGGGGTGCCGGGAGACGATCAAGCTCAGCGAAGAACCGAACACGACAAAGATACACGCTTCCGCACATTGCAACGTTATAGATTTTAATCAACGAATTCGACCATGTTTTGTAGAATAACCTATGATTTATAAAAGTTTTAATAAACCCGTATTTTTATAGCATGTGCAGTCTTAACTACACATCTAATCGTTGGTATTTACATATTAAATAACTAGGGTGTTACAGCTGACGGGGGATTGTCTTTGACAAGAACCCGGTGACCACTAGGTCCTGTACATAGAAAGTCACCCTTCAAAAAAAAATGTACCTTATCGAAAGTTACAAAATTATCTATACTAGTGGTTACCACCCGCGCTTCGTGGCGGGTTCAAACCATAGATAAAAAAAGCAATTGCGAATAGACACTTTATGTAAAGGTAAAAAACCACATCTCGACGGTATATTTAAATGTCACAAAAAGTTATCGATTCAGTCTGTGATGGTATGGACACTCGTTATAACCATAAAAAAGAAAACTCACGACAGGTTTGAGACATGAATAAAATAAACTACTTATGACGGTACATACGAAAGTTAGAAAGACTTTACCCTGAGAAAAAACTAAAAAGAAACGACAATAAATAAGTAAAGAAAAAAAACTAAAAATTTAAGTTTTAAATAGTAATTACAATAAAATGTAAAGGGAAAACTAAAGTTGATGGTCAAATAGTGATTGTAACAAAGAGTAAGGATTGAAAAGAGTAAACTGCCATTTTGGTCCCTGTGGTTTGGGCACTTTTGTCATTTTAGTCCAAATCTCAAACTTTTTACATCTGGGTCCCTGTGGTTTGCATTTTGTTGCCATTTTAGTCCAAAATCCAAAAAACCTATTTTTTTTACTGTTGCAACCTCCTATTTTGTCTTTTAGTTCAGGGGCATTTTGGTCATTTTGCTTTTCATTTAACATTTTCTTAATTCAAAAATTAGTATATATATATATATATATATATATACACACATACAGCAGTTCATCATCCCTAACAATCACTCTTCTCTCTCTCTCTTCTCTCTCTATATAGCACCACCACCACCGCCACCACAACCACTGAGACTCCTACACTCCCTCTCCCTCTCTCGATTACACTCAAACTAGCAAACACAGGGACTTCATCCTCTTCACATGATAAAAAAAACCCAGACCAAGCACCCTCTCGGTTCGGTGACGGCGACCGGTGATTCTGTGAAGCCGGCGGCTGCCGGTGGGCTCCTCCGACGAGCCAGACACACCCCCTCGCATCCCCTCTTCATCACTTTCATGTACCCGTTCACACACACATCGGAATTTAGAGAGAGATTGTTCGGAAGAGAGAGAGAGATCAGGCGGCGGCGGATCTGGTCGCTATTCCAGCGGTGATGACGAAGATGAATCGCTGAAGATGAATCGCTGAAGTTGAATCGCTGATTCTGCTGATGTATTTGTTGAGACATGAAAGTTTTAGATCTGAATTTGTGTTGATAAATTGCAAGATCTGAATTTGTGTTCATCAATCTGAAAGATTTGCAGGTTTTTGTGTTGTTGATCGACTGGTTTTGCAGATTGTTGTTTCTGATTAAGGTGTGACACCCCAGGAAAAAAAAACCAGGAAAACCATGCAACTTAACTAGCTTCCTCAGTGAGTACGTACCAAATTTCGGGAAGAAATTTCTTTCAACTTGGGGATAATGTGACAACTCGTAATTTAGAACATCTCGTGATGCTTTGATGCAGCCGGTGTGAACGCTGTGTGATTAACTAATGTGATTGTTTGCAATGAAATGTTATGTGTTTATTATGTGATATGTGATATGAGATTGTAGTGTGTTATGTATATGTATATTGTGTCGTGCAAGCGTATGGGCCGCACAATTTGTCCCTTGTCTTACACACTCCTCTCGGCCCATGATGTTTAAACTCGAGACCAAGGGCCGCCCAAGTAAGGGTTCGGCCCACTTCCCTTATCCTCTTATGCGTATGCTTACACCCATTAGTAGGGTTGTTTTCTCATAAGTTAGCAAGCACAAGAAATACTCGAAACCTTAAACTCTCCTCTCCTCTCTCCTTGTAACCCGACGGCAGCAACAAACCCCCTCCTTGTCACACCCCGATTTCCACGTGTCACCGGTGGGCCCGGTGGGGGAGTATCGTGACGTGGTTGGCAACGTAATAGTCAAACAACACAATATAATAATGCACAGCGGAAGCAATTGAAAATATAATACATCCGAATTTATTTATTGTAAACAAAGTCACAATATCCGGTGTTTATCCACAGAACGGATCGAAACAAAATAACATTTAATTGTTCAACAGACTTCTGGCATCCTAAGCTTGCGAGACTTTTATTGATGCTTAGGAGACAATCCAGCCAATTACGTTTAGTACCTGCATTCAGTCTTTTTGGGAAAATACGTCAGTTTACACTGATAAATACATTCAACTGACTCATTTTTGGAAAATGATTGAAAATTGGTTTGGATGCACGCGGCATAAATCATTTTATTTAACTTGGGAGAATTATCTTAATAATATAATAATCTTGTGAACGAATTACATGTTACTTATGCGTTCAGTAGCCCGGAACGTATCCGGGTTAAAGATCAATAGACACACCACTTTAAGTGAGTTATACACGGGAGTACGCCTACATCCCGTGCTCAGGTCGTGGCCATCTCGTAAGATGATGCCAGGGATATCCGGGACATGGTCATTAACCCCCCAAAGGCTGTAAAGTAAACAAGACTGTTTAAACGAGCCGATCAAATTATTCAACTACCCACTAAGCGTGGAGATTTGATGCTCGATCAAGCGGTACGCTATGTACCGTAACCCAAGCCCGTATAGGGAAAATAAGTTAAAAGTATTTACCTGATGCAAGTAATAATCACAACAATCAGAATGCACGTAGCTTTTACTGTTTCTCCTAATCTGGAACGAAGGTTTAATATAACCTATTAGAATTCTAACGGGTCTTTTATTAAGCTTAAGCTTAGACCGGCTAGTTTCAAGATACGGTTCGTACGCACGATTAAGCGAAGACCGGATAGAATGTGATTCAGACCCGACAAGTTTGAAGACTTGTTTAATATGGGTTTATTATTCACATTCTGGATTTTGAGATAAAACCATTAAGGTTTGACCCGTTTCGGCTAATTTATGTAAACTTGTTACATAAACCGAACCGTACGCGTAATAAGCGTGACGGGTAGTCATGAGAGCTATATACAGGTTTCCTAAGTTAATTATGTCTCAAATATGTTGTGACATCAGTAAGGTGTCTTTCGTTATGCCCGAAATATGTTTAGACACAAACTAGGCCCCGTAGGGGTAGTTTGGTCATTTTAAAGTTTGTAAAAGAGTTTAAATGTCTAACTGAGTTACAGGTCTGATGTAAACAGCAAACACACTCAATTAGATGAGTTTTAACAGTAGGCTAAAGCATGTATGTGAAACTTATCATTTTTAACCAAACTAGGCCCCGTAGGGGTATTTTGGTAATTTCACATAAGCCGACAAGCTCAAAACTGAAGTCTGAGTTTATCAACTTTTGATTACTGTTAAAATATGATAATTTTCTTCTTATATCAGTAGGTATCAACCCGGGTATGTCCAATATGATTTTAAAACATACTATGCGCTAATAACGCTAAATAAGGCGATTAAAGGCCATTACCGGGTTCGATACTTAAGTCTGATATTTTTATATTTCCAGAAGGCTTAAAATAATTCATTTATCATAACTAATCAGTGGCAAAAGGTTTGGAGTCGTTTAGATGTGTAAAACTCATTTTATGGCCCGTAAGGGCAAAACCGACAATTACCGAATTACGCCTACGACTATGAGTTATGCTCAGCCTAAAATTAATTAAAAATCTTTAAAATTCCCAAAATGATATATTACATCAGTGGGTAATTCGTTTGATACCAAAAAGTATGTTTAATTAGGCTATACGCTAATTACGCCATTTTATTAACATAAAGCACCGTAATTACGCTAATGAGCATAACTCTTAATCTACAAGTCAAACTGATGTCAAATTTTGCATACAAGTTTATATATCAATATTCAAGGTTTCTACACTTTTACATTTTCATAAATCATGTTTTAAGGTAATAAGGGCATAACGGTCAACATATGAACAATTAACGAAAACTTGCATATTAATTGGATAGCTAATGAACCGAGGTGCATAATCACAGAGGGTTGTTCTAACATGTAACCTAGTCCAATTTAAGCTCTGTGGCATTTCTAAAATATGCCTAAACGGGTCAGAACTGAAAGTCAAAGTGAAAGTCAAACTATGTGACTTTCGGTTCCGAACCGGGTCTAAACAGGAAATAGTCGGGTTGAACAGGTTTGGACATGTTCTTACACTAATTACTAAGTTATAACAATAATCAAACAGGTCATACATGGTCTAGATAGCTAATTATGCATAAATGACCTTTTAAGAATTCTGTTGACTTTTTATGTATATGTTTGACCCGACTTTTGAACTAGTTAAAGTGGTGATCAGGGGAAACCCTTTTGGGGTTTTATTACCCACATAAATACCAACTTATAACTACTTTTAATTCGAGATTTGACTGAGCCATTATTGACTAATCTCGAAGTCAAACCGTAATTACGACGGTTTGACTTTTAGCTAATTAACTAAGCTAAACTCAAACAAGAAAGGATTAGAACACTTACAAGGGTCCTATGCACGACTTATGATCAGTTGGGAGAGTTCCTTAGCTTCAGAAAGGCTCCAAATGATCAGATGAAGGTGTGAGAATGTTTGTGACTTTGAAGGGCTATTTATAATGGTTCCAATCACCACAAATCATTGACAAGTAAGTCTATGAGTGCCCACAAACTATCAACAGGTGTCCTAGGGGCTTAGGAGGTGTTTTAGGGGCCATGAGAAGTGGAAAAACGAGTAGAGATCGCGAAAATACGCATTGGCAGACCACCAGCGAATTTTTCGGAGCTGGGCACACCCTCGCGTAGCGCGAGGGTCCCGTCGCGCAGCGCGACCCCCTAGCAGATCAGATTTTGTGATTTTGTTTGCGATTCAGCCCTTGTCTCTTCAAAACTCGAATAGTTACTGATTTATTGCACTTTAAACCTCCACAATTGATCTACTAAGGCCTTAAATTATATACCCACTTTGCCAAGTCCCCGGGTAACTTTATTTTCACCCGAAAAGTCCTAACTTTCGACGTTTACGCTTTAACGCTTCGCACACGAATTTGATCATAACTTTCTCATACATTAACGAAACCTTATGAAATTTTTATGGTGCATTCTCGTGAGTATAATTAATATTTACAAAGCTTCGGGTTCGTCAAAAGGTCACTCAGAGGTGTAAATTAAACATGTTGACACATTTGGTCCCTGTAGTTTGAAATCACACACATTTAGCTTCGTATGATCCATGATTTATTCGTTTGAAGGTATGAGCATCGTGTAGGGGTAATATATAATATAATTATTCACAGTTGACACTTAGAATACGTATATTCACATACTTTCCACGTTTGTCAACTTTAGTCCTTCTATAATATTTCTTTCACACGTTTAAACATTATGACACGTGTCAACACATTATAGGACGTGAATTTTCGAGGTGTTACATCCTCACCCCCTTAAAATAAATCTCGACCCGAGATTTACTGAAACAAGTAAGGGTACTTTTCTTTCATCGTGGATTCAACCTCCCACGTGTATTCGGGACCTCTACGGGCGTCCCATTTGACCTTTACAAAAGGTATGTGCTTCCTTCGAAGTTTCCTTACTTGTCGATCTTCAATCGACAAAGGTTTTTCCACAAACGTTAAGCTTTTATCTATTTGCACCTCTGTATGTGGCATGACATGTGAATCGTCAGCGGAACACTTCTTTAGATTGCAGATGTGGAACACATTGTGAATTCCACTGAGCTCTTCTGGTAAGTTCAACTTGTAGGCAACTGACCCGACACGTTCGATAACCTCGAAAGGTCCTATGTATCTCGGGCTTAGTTTGCCTTTCTTACCAAATCGCATCACCCCTTTCCATGGTGACACTTTAAGTAGGACTTTGTCACCTACTTCGAAGTGAAAATCCTTACGACTTGGATCCGCGTAACTCTTCTGCCTATTCCGGGCAGCTTGGAGATTGTTACGAATCTGGACAATCTTGTCCGTCGTTTCGAACACGATCTTTGGTCCTGATAACTGAACTTCTCCAACTTCCGCCCAACAAACTGGCGATCTACACTTTCTACCGTATAATGCCTCAAAAGGCGCAACCTTTATGCTGGTATGGTAGCTATTGTTGTAGGAGAATTCGATCAATGGTAGGTTCTTATCCCAGCTACCTCCCAAATCGATCGCACATGCGCGTAGCATGTCTTCCAACGTTTGAATAGTACGCTCACTCTGACCGTCTGTCTGAGGATGGTAAGCCGTACTAAAGTTCAAACGTGTGCCCAAAGATTGCTGGAAGCTCTTCCAAAAATGTGACGTGTACCTAGTATCTCTATCAGAGATAATAGCTACAGGTATGCCGTGTAAGGCTACAATCTTATCAACGTATAACTGGGCTAACATATCGGAGCTATAAGTCTCCTTGATGGGTAAGAAATGAGCTGACTTAGTCAGTCGGTCAACTATAACCTATATCGTATCATTTCTTTTCCTTGTCTTGGGTAACTTGGTAATAAAATCCATAGTTACCATCTCCCACTTCCACGTAGGAAGTTCAGGCTGTTGTAGCAAACCTGACGGTTTCTGATGCTCGGCTTTGACTTGTGCACATGTCAAGCATTTTGCTACATGGGCGGCTACAGACTTTTTCAAGCCTATCCACCAATAATTTGCCTTTAAATCCTGGTACATCTTATCAGCTCCAGGATGAACGGAGTATTTGGAACTATGGGCTTCTTAGAGGATGACATCACGAAGTCCTCCAAAAATTGGAACCCATATTCGTCCGTTTAACCGTAAAATTCCGTCCTTGCTAAGAGTTAACTGCTCCTCAGTTACTCCTAACTTTTCATTAGGGTAGTTAGCTTCCAACACAGCTTCCTTCTGTGCAGCTAACACCCTTTCTATCAAACTGTTCTTTATCTCCATACGCTTGGCGTTAATCCGAATGGGTTTAACCCTTTCCTTTCTGCTCAAGGCATCAGCGACTACATTCGCTTTGCCGGGATGGTATTTGATTTCACAATCATAATCATTTAAAGTTTCCATCCAACGGCGTTGCCTCATGTTTAATTCTTTCTGGTTAAACAGATGCTGGAGGCTCTTGTGATCAGAAAAGATCACAAACTTGATTCCATAAAGATAATGCCTCCACAGTTTTAGTGCGAACACAACGGCACCCAATTCCAAGTCATGGGTGGTGTAATTCTTTTCGTGCACCTTTAACTGTCGTGATGCATAGGCAATAACCTTTCCTTTCTGCATAAGCACACACCCCATGCCAGTGTGTGATGCATCACAATAAACTACAAATTCTTCAGCGCCTTCAGGTAAGGTAAGCACAGGAGCGTTGCTCAACTTTTGTTTCAAAACATCGAAGGACTCTTGCTGCTTAGGGCCCCAAATGAACTTTACTTTCTTCTTGGTCAAGGAAGTTAGGGGTGCAGCAATCCTTGAAAAATTTTCAATGAAGCGCCTGTAATATCCTGCCAATCCCAGGAAGCTACGAATCTCCGTAGGTGTCTTTGGCTCTTGCCAATTCATAACAGTTTCCACTTTAGCGGGATCCACCTGGATACCACGCTCACTAACCACGTGTCCAAGGAATTGGACTTCTCGTAGCCAAAATTCACACTTAGAGAATTTGGCGTAGAGCTTCTCCTGACGTAGAAGTTTGAGAATACAACGAAGGTGTTTCTCGTGGTCAGCTTGGTTCTTAGAATAAATAAGGATGTCATCAATGAAGACGATAACAAATTTATCTAAGTAAGGCTTGCAGACACGATTCATGAGATCCATGAACGCGGCTGGTGCATTAGTGAGCCCAAAAGGCATCACTAGGAACTCGTAATGACCGTAGCGAGTCCTGAATGCAGTCTTGTGAACGTCTTCATCCATAACCTTCAACTGATGGTATCCTGACCTCAGATCAATCTTTGAGAAGTAACTTGCCCCTTGAAGCTGATCGAACAAATCGTCGATCCTGGGCAATGGATATCTATTCTTGATCGTGACTTTATTAAGCTCGCGATAGTCGATGCACAGACGCATCGACCCATCCTTCTTCTTGACAAACAGGATTGGCGCTCCCCAAGGAGATGAACTAGGTCTAATGAAACCCTTAGCCAGCAATTCATCTAGCTGCGTCCGCAACTCCTTCATTTCCGTGGGTGCCAATCTGTATGGAGCTCTAGCAACTGGTGCTGCTCCGGGGATGATATCTATCCTGAATTCAACTTGTCTATCCGGTGGAAAACCAGGCAGATCTTCAGGAAACACTTCTGGGTATTCAGAGATGACAGGAATGTCTTCTATATTCGGTTTAGGTTCCTCCATAATCACTTGCGCCATGTAAATGACACATCCCTTCTTCAAACACTTAGAAGCCTTGAGCATAGTCACCTGCTCAGGCAGCCCATACTGGGTATCTCCCCGAATGGTAAGTGATTCACCAGATGGAGTCTTTATTACCACATGTTTCTGGTTGCAGACAATTTGGGCCTGGTTATGAGATAACCAGTCCATACCCAGAACTATGTCAAAACCAGCCAATTTAAATGGAAGTAGAGATAGAGGAAAAGAATGGCTCTTAATGGATATAACACATCCATCTAACACAGTAGAGACGGTTTCTATGGTACCATCTGCTAACTCTACCTCATAGTTCACTTTTAGGGTTTTGACAGGTAAATTTAACAATTTACAAAATTTATGATCTACAAAAGACTTATCTGCGCCTGAATCAAAAAGTACTCTTGCAAAAACATCATTTACAAGGAAAGTACCTGTTATGACGTTATCATCCTGCACAGCCTCCTTCGCATCCATCCTGAAGACTCTGGCATTAGTCTTCTTAGCCTCCTCAGGCTTCTTGTTGTACTTAGGGCAGTTAGTTTTGATGTGGCCCTTTTCATTGCAATGGTAGCACGTTGCATCTTTCATCTTCTTGCAATCCAAGGTTTTGTGTTCCTTGGATTTGCACAAACCACAAGCAAAAGACCTTGACTCGTTATTCGAGTTTGATTCGAGTCTGCACTTTCCAAAGTGCTGTTTCTTGCAAGTTTTGCATGTGGGCTTCTCTCCAGAACGATGCCCATCTTTCTTTGAATCTGATCCCTTCTTGTGATCACCGCTCCCACGGTGCTTCTTGTTCGACCTACGCGAACCATCATCTTCTCGCTTCCTCTTCTCAGCATTCTTATTCCTCAGCGATCTCTGCCGGACCGCATCCAGTGTGAGGGATAAGGAAAGGTCAGTTACAGACCTGAAGGTAACTGGCCGAGAAGCTTTTACACTGGCCTTGATCTCGGGTTCTAATCCACCAATAAAACGAGCGATCCTTTTAGGCTCCGGGGTTACCAAATAAGGTACCAACCGGGATAGTGTATTGAAGCTTGTCAGATAAGCTTGACAGTCGAGGTTCTTCATCACCAATGATAGAAAGTCTGATTCTATCTTTTCCACCTCATGCTGAGGGCAGAAATTTTCCTTGATCAAGGCGATGAATTGATCCCACGACATACTATACAACGGGATCTTTCCGGAGGCCTCCATCAGAGATCTCCACCAAGCTAACGCATCACCCTTGAAGGACTGTGAGACAAATTTAACCACATCGCCTTCAGCGCATCCGCTGATGTCCACGACCGTGTCCATCTCATCCAGCCACGTCATACAGTCGACGGCTCCTTTCTCCCCCGTAAAATCCCTGGGTTTACAAGACACAAAGTACTTATATGTGCAACCCTTGTTACGGTGTCCTTGATGCAGTACTAATTGCTGAGATGGATTACTTTGGTGGTTGGTGGACTGGCGATCATCACTGTTTTTCTTTGGTCCATCCTTTTTGGGAGGAGGCTTGTTATGAGCCTCTGAATGTGTCCTTGGCTTTGAATGTGATACAGAGTGGGTCCTACTTCGGGTACTACTGTATTCTTCATACTGTCTATCCAAAGCTTGAGTAACAGCGCCGTCTATGATTGCTTTTAACTCGGCACCCGTTAATGTAATCTGGGCGTTCTCATTTGGCGCCACTGGATGGCTATTGACTTCATTTGAGTTAGCCATTTGTATTGATCTGTTGCAGAAAACAAGGTCAATATTTTTACTTGGAAGTTTATTATGGAATTACCCCTTAGGGTAACCCGTTAACCATGGTAACAGAGACCACATGTGGTTAACTGATTAATCGTATTAATTTAGGATTTTTAATTAACATTTATCCTAAACATAAACAATAACAATATATATATTAGCACACAAGGCTTGGTCACATGGACAATTTAAATTATAAGCTATGATTTCAGGGAATCAAGACTTTTAAGGTTTGAACCTAGTTCATTACCCTTATCAGACAGGGAGTCATAGCTACCACTGTCTTTTGGCTCATAAAAAAAGTGAGCGGGGCCCGTAGGCATCATACTACCAAGTATGGTAAAATATGATCATCTTAATTGATGATGTAGACCCAGGATTTAGAGATCATTAAACTGGGTTTGGAATCTTCTAAAGAATCCTTATATATATAAAAATGACATGTGATTTTAACGAATCACTTCTGCCAGGAGTGTTAACATGTTTTAAGATGTTAACAGGGATTTGAATCTTTTAAACAGGTCTTACCATTTTGGCCCGGTCTTATATTTGACACGTGGCTAGGTTTCACACTTTAAGATCCTTAATTAAATAATTACATAGGCAGATTAATTTAGAAGGAATGTTTTAAATTTATTTATTTCATTTATAATTTATTTATGCACAAATGGCAAACATGAAATTTATAAAAATAACACTCCATTAATTTATCACTACAATACATATCGCCCTAAACGGGTCTTTTACACATGAAATTTGCCCATGCAGGAGCTAAATCATACAGATATGCCCACACAGGGGTCTTACAGAAGACATGCCCACGTAGGGGTCTTACAGAAAGACATAAGTCCTCGCAGGGACTATCAAACATAAGTCCACGCAGGGACTAAACATACAACATACCCTCGTAGGGGTTTAGGGAAAGATAGACCCACGTAGGGGTCAATACACACAACAAACATACATACCCACGTAGGGGCTTAACAGCCAAATATGCCCACGCAGGGGCTCAACAACAGCTGGGAGGATTTAATAATCCTTCTTGTTCTTTCCCTTGAGCAGTCCTATTAATCCCTGGAAGAAGGTCTGCTTCTCTTGGCGGTCGCGGCGAGCTTCCCGCTCAACCTGATTCAATCTATGTAGAATTTCCTCCCGTTCTGGGGGAGAAAATCGTGGCGGCTGCGACTGCGTTCTAATGATAGGCCTGGGAGGTATTGGGTACCCCTGATTCGGGTGGCTTACCCCCCATGGATCTCCGTAGGGTCCTTGGGCATTGAGGGCGTTATAATTTGCTGCTTCCATATAAGGATCTGCCTCAGCGTATCCGTAGTTGTGGTACGCTGGTGGTTCAAACGGGTTGTAATTACTTGGACCCGTGTACGCTGGGATTGGGTTATCAAAACCCATGTGCGGTGGCCGTTGAAAAGCTGGCTGCGAAGGCCCACCCATTTGTGGGTCCTCATAGTGCGGTGGGTAGTGACTAGCACTAGACTGTCGTGGGGAATCGAAAGTGAAGCCCCCCGGTCGTACCGATATGCGGGCACCGGTTCTCCTACGCCTTGGCGGTTGAGGAGGTGGCGGTTGAACTGGTGGCGGTGGGGGTGGTGGCGTAACTGCCACAAAGCGGTGATCCTCAGATGAATCTTGATGATGCGGCTGTGGCTGTGGCTCCTGCTGCTGCTGAGAATGCTGCTGCTGATGCTGCCCATGTGACGACGAGTGGTGTGATGGTGTATAATACCACTGGTGTTGATCGAACAGGGCTTGGTAACTGTCCGGACCACCATAGGGTGACCCGTGGAAGGACGAACGATCCGTCGGAGATTTCGATCGGATGGTTTGGAGTACCACTTGCCGGCATGACGGGGTCCGTATCCTCGTCCATATCGTCGGCGTGATCTCCTGAAAAGTGGTCCTCTGGACCCAGTGGGTTAAAACCCACGGGCTCTGGTATGAACCCAACCGGGTTAAACTGTCCCCTAAAAACAGGTGTAGGGTCCCCATATGAATGATGAGATAGGGACCTCTGTAGTGGTATGTAAGACGGTTGAGGGTTATTGGGTTCATAGGGATTTAGAGCAGGAGGTGTGGAAGTATGTGAAACCGATCGTCTGGCCGGCTCGTACTGGTTTCTTCGGTTTTCCCGAGGGTCGTCACTCTCGGTGTTGGATGGAGCTCGCCGTTGCGAAGGTCCAGCTTCGTGGTCGTTGGGGGCTGTAACTAACCCCTTTCCTCGTCCTCTTCCTCGTGTTCGGAAGAATCTAGGAGGCATCTTTGTTATTCCTGTCAATAAAGCATGAGATAACAATAACAAAAATATAAAATTTAAAGGACAAAACAAATACCGAAAAGGTGGAATTTGTCCTAGGTTATAAGTCTAGACTCAAAAGTTTAGATATGTGCAATTGTGTAACTGAGATTAAACACAAAAGGCTAGTGTTTAATTCACTCAGTGTTGGCTCTGATACCAACCTGTCACACCCCGATTTCCACGTGTCACCGGTGGGCCCGGTGGGGGAGTATCGTGACGTGGTTGGCAACGTAATAGTCAAACAACACAATATAATAATGCACAGCGGAAGCAATTGAAAATATAATACATCCGAATTTATTTATTGTAAACAAAGTCACAATATCCGGTGTTTATCCACAGAACGGATCGAAACAAAATAACATTTAATTGTTCAACAGACTTCTGGCATCCTAAGCTTGCGAGACTTTTATTGATGCTTAGGAGACAATCCAGCCAATTACGTTTAGTACCTGCATTCAGTCTTTTTGGGAAAATACGTCAGTTTACACTGGTAAATACATTCAACTGACTCATTTTTGGAAAATGATTGAAAATTGGTTTGGATGCACGCGGCATAAATCATTTTATTTAACTTGGGAGAATTATCTTAATAATATAATAATCTTGTGAACGAATTACATGTTACTTATGCGTTCAGTAACCCGGAACGTATCCGGGTTAAAGATCAATAGACACACCACTTTAAGTGAGTTATACACGGGAGTACGCCTACATCCCGTGCTCAGGTCGTGGCCATCTCGTAAGATGATGCCAGGGATATCCGGGACATGGTCATTAACCCCCCAAAGGCTGTAAAGTAAACAAGACTGTTTAAACGAGCCGATCAAATTATTCAACTACCCACTAAGCGTGGAGATTTGATGCTCGATCAAGCGGTACGCTATGTACCGCAACCCAATCCCGTATAGGGAAAATAAGTTAAAAGTATTTACCTGATGCAAGTAATAATCACAACAATCAGAATGCACGTAGCTTTTACTGTTTCTCCTAATCTGGAACAAAGGTTTAATATAACCTATTAGAATTCTAACGGGTCTTTTATTAAGCTTAAGCTTAGACCGGCTAGTTTCAAGATACGGTTCGTACGCACGATTAAGCGAAGACCGGATAGAATGTGATTCAGACCCGACAAGTTTGAAGACTTGTTTAATATGGGTTTATTATTCACATTCTGGATTTTGAGATAAAACCATTAAGGTTTGACCCGTTTCGGCTAATTTATGTAAACTTGTTACATAAACCGAACCGTACGCGTAATAAGCGTGACGGGTAGTCATGAGAGCTATATACAGGTTTCCTAAGTTAATTATGTCTCAAATATGTTGTGACATCAGTAAGGTGTCTTTCGTTATGCCCGAAATATGTTTAGACACAAACTAGGCCCGGTAGGGGTAGTTTGGTCATTTTAAAGTTTGTAAAAGAGTTTAAATGTCTAACTGAGTTACAGGTCTGATGTAAACAGCAAACACACTCAATTAGATGAGTTTTAACAGTAGGCTAAAGCATGTATGTGAAACTTATCATTTTTAACCAAACTAGGCCCCGTAGGGGTATTTTGGTAATTTCACATAAGCCGACAAGCTCAAAACTGAAGTCTGAGTTTATCAACTTTTGATTACTGTTAAAATATGATAATTTGCTTCTTATATCAGTAGGTATCAACCCGGGTATGTCCAATATGATTTTAAAACATACTATGCGCTAATAACGCTAAATAAGGCGATTAAAGGCCATTACCGGGTTCGATACTTAAGTCTGATATTTTTATATTTCCAGAAGGCTTAAAATAATTCATTTATCATAACTAATCAGTGGCAAAAGGTTTGGAGTCGTTTAGATGTGTAAAACTCATTTTATGGCCCGTAAGGGCAAAACCGACAATTACCGAATTACGCCTACGACTATGAGTTATGCTCAGCCTAAAATTAATTAAAAATCTTTAAAATTCCCAAAATAATATATTACATCAGTGGGTAATTCGTTTGATACCAAAAAGTATGTTTAATTAGGCTATACGCTAATTACGCCATTTTATTAACACAAAGCACCGTAATTACGCTAATGAGCATAACTCTTAATCTACAAGTCAAACTGATGTCAAATTTTGCATACAAGTTTACATATCAATATTCAAGGTTTCTACACTTTTACATTTTCATAAATCATGTTTTAAGGTAATAAGGGCATAACGGTCAACATATGAACCATTAACGAAAACTTGCATATTAATTGGATAGCTAATGAACCGAGGTGCATAATCACAGAGGGTTGTTCTAACATGTAACCTAGTCCAATTTAAGCTCTGTGGCATTTCTAAAATATGCCTAAACGGGTCAGAACTGAAAGTCAAAGTGAAAGTCAAACTATGTGACTTTCGGTTCCGAACCGGGTCTAAACAGGAAATAGTCGGGTTGAACAGGTTTGGACATGTTCTTACACTAATTACTAAGTTATAACAATAATCAAACAGGTCATACATGGTCTAGATAGCTAATTATGCATAAATGACCTTTTAAGAATTCTGTTGACTTTTTATGTATATGTTTGACCCGACTTTTGAACTAGTTAAAGTGGTGATCAGGGGAAACCCTTTTGGGGTTTTATTACCCACATAAATACCAACTTATAACTACTTTTAATTCGAGATTTGACTGAGCCATTATTGACTAATCTCGAAGTCAAACCGTAATTACGACGGTTTGACTTTTAGCTAATTAACTAAGCTAAACTCAAACAAGAAAGGATTAGAACACTTACAAGGGTCCTATGCACGACTTATGATCAGTTGGGATAGTTCCTTAGCTTCAGAAAGGCTCCAAATGATCAGATGAAGGTGTGAGAATGTTTGTGACTTTGAAGGGCTATTTATAATGGTTCCAATCACCACAAATCATTGACAAGTAAGTCTATGAGTGCCCACAAACTATCAACAGGTGTCCTAGGGGCTTAGGAGGTGTTTTAGGGGCCATGAGAAGTGGAAAAACGAGTAAAGATCGCGAAAATACGCATTGGCAGACCACCAGCGAATTTTTCGGAGCTGGGCACACCCTCGCGTAGCGCGAGGGTCCCGTCGCGCAGCGCGACCCCCTAGCAGATCAGATTTTGTGATTTTGTTTGCGATTCAGCCCTTGTCTCTTCAAAACTCGAATAATTACTGATTTATTGCACTTTAAACCTCCACAATTGATCTACTAAGGCCTTAAATCATATACCCACTTTGCCAAGTCCCCGGGTAACTTTATTTTCACCCGAAAAGTCCTAACTTTCGACGTTTACGCTTTAACGCTTCGCACACGAATTTGATCATAACTTTCTCATACATTAACGAAACCTTATGAAATTTTTATGGTGCATTCTCGTGAGTATAATTAATATTTACAAAGCTTCGGGTTCGTCAAAAGGTCACTCAGAGGTATAAATTAAACATGTTGACACATTTGGTCCCTGTAGTTTGAAATCACACACATTTAGCTTCGTATGATCCATGATTTATTCGTTTGAAGGTATGAGCATCGTGTAGGGGTAATATATAATATAACTATTCACAGTTGACACTTAGAATACGTATATTCACATACTTTCCACGTTTGTCAACTTTAGTCCTTCTATAATATTTCTTTCACACGTTTAAACATTATGACACGTGTCAACACATTATAGGACGTGAATTTTCGAGGTGTTACACTCCTTCTCGTAACCTTCTCCTCTACCTGCAATCCTCTATTCGGTATGTTCCTCTCATACATTGGTTGTATTGATTATGTATGAATTGTGATTAAGTGCTGTTGTGTTTAGACTAAAAGCATGTTCATAGGAATTGTTTGTATGTTGTATTAAATTTAGGCATACGCCATTTATCTATGATAATAAACAGAAGAGATAAAAGAAAATCGTTTGGGATGTTGGCCTAGGATCAGTAATGGTTTGAATGATGAGTATGTCTTAGGGTTTTGTTAGATCTAATGATTAAAGCATCACATGTATTGGTGTATGAATTGTGATTAAGTGCTGTTGTGTTTAGACTAAAAGCATGTTCATAGGAATTGTTTGTATGTTGTATTAAATTTAGGCATACGCCATTTATCTATGATAATAAACAGAAGAGATAAAAGAAAATCATTTGGGATGTTGGCCTAGGATCAGTAATGGTTTGAATGATGAGTATGTCTTAGGGTTTTGTTAGATCTAATGATTAAAGCATCACATGTATTGGTGTATGGGTTACCGTCAACAATGAAGTATCACATGGGCCACCATTCAAATTAATCCACTCGATGATTGACTAAAGACCACAAATTCTATAAACCTGATTGGGCCGCACCATTTAATGCATCATATAGAATCGATGTAGTGATCTGAATTAAATGTTCATTGTTTCGATTAGAATATTTCATGTGAAGTCTTGAATAATGCAACCAAGTGATAAGGATCAATGCAGAATTTGTCGGCCATGTGTTGAGTCATGTGTTGAGCATTGATTTAATCAAATAGAGGGGATATTATAGTATTGTTAAGTGATGTTATTCATGAATGTATGATCTGTTGTTTATTAGATAACATGATGTAAATGAAATTGGGTCACTGTTATGAACATGGTAAGCATGATATGGGCCTTTTTATTGGACCGAACATTCTAACAGTTTACACATATTGTTTGAGTTAATAATGGGTTGAATGAATTATAGAATTATTGGTTGGAATATGTTATTTTGATCGATTATTGTTTGGTTTGAAAACTGTTAGTTGTGATTGATAAATAGAAACACTATAATTGAATGCATGATTTAAGGAAATTCACAACCGATCGCACAAGTGTCAAACGCACAAGTCGTCCGGATCGCACAAGAGATCCGGACCGCACAAGACCAAAGCATTGTATTGCTGGGCCTTGAAGCCCAAATTCGGTCGCACAAGAATTGTCCAGTCGCACAAGACGAACTGGACCGCACAAGATTATTTAAATTGTTTCGTTTGTTTGGGCCGTATACATGTTAGACTATTTATGTTATTTGGGCCGAGTTGGTTTTCCAATCGCACAACCCATTGTGGATCGCACAAGTCATGCTGATCGCACAAGGGGGCCGACTGTTATTGAGCCCAATCTTTTGATTGCACAAGTTGGATACGTTATGACTGTTAATGTGTTAACATGAATTATGTGTTTGCCATGATCAATACGTGTTCGTAACCTGTTAGCTTATGTGTAACATACGTGCATTACTTGAACCTAGACCTGACTTGTATGGTAACCATGTTAGGGCGTGGTTGACCACATATAGCTCAAGTAACCTTTCTGTGTATCTGCCGAGCAAACCAAGGTGAGTTCACACTAGCCAAGGCATGGGATTCCCGGTGGGTTGGGAATGGGATTGAATATCTACTCGAACTATCTTTACCATTAAACTACTTACTTCTGTCCTCGGATTGAAGGGCACGTACGTAAAACCTACGTACACTTATACTTACTACTGTCCTCGGATTGAAGGGCACGATCATAAGACCATCAACTCTATCAATTTAAGTCCCTCATTTATCGACTTAATCGCCGAGGCCTATGGCGAGCGGGTCATTAGTAGATAGCGCTATTAGGGTTTAACAAACCTCACACCGTGCCAGTCGGACGGGCGTGTACTAATGGACTATGGGCAAAGGGTTAATGCTGATAGACATTAACTTAGGGCACCTCTTACATTTTCGTAGCAGTCGATACGCGTGGTCTAATTACACATGGGAAGCCCCCACTAATCTTCGCAAACATGTCAGGATGACCGCGATACGAATTAATACGATATACGGTTTACAAAACGACATACGATTTACAAAACGAATACTATAACCAAATAACCAACTGTGAACTCGCTCAACTTTTTTGTTGATTCGTTGCTACATGCCTTGCAGGTCATTAGGTACTTATGGAGCTTGCACAGGGAAGAACGGTCGTTGTGGGATATGGCAATGTGTGCCATGCTATAAACATTACTTTATTTCGTACTTAATACTTACAATGGGTTTTACAATTATGCTTCCGCTAAACACTTAACTATGCTTTGGTTTTAAACACCTTTCATATTGTTTGGTTGAATTATGTTTACTTACATGCTTGTTCAATATGATTGGTGGCTTGATCCTGGTCAGTCACGCCTCCCCTCCAAGCGGTGATACTCCGCGTGTGGATTTTTGGGGTGTGACAGTATAGTTTACAGGTTCGATTATTGCAGATTGTTGTTCTGGTTAAGGAGTATAGTTTACAGGTTCGATCATGTGGGTTAATGGGTTTGATGCAAAATTAGGGTTTGAGTTATGTGGGGGTTTTTGAGGGTTTTGGGTTTGGGAGGGTTGGCGGCAGTAGGATGGTGGTGTTGGCGGCAGTGGGATGGTGGTGGTGGGGATGATGCGGTGGTGGGGGTGGTGGTGGTGGTGGTGGTGCTTGTTGTTGTTCTGGCAGTGGTATTATTGTTGTTATGGCAGTGACATTATTATTTATTAAATTTAGTTATAATAAATCTAAATGACCAAAATACCCCTGAGGATAAAGACAAAATAGGGAGGTTTAAGTTAAGGAATCTGGCCAAATTTGAAATTTGGACTAAAATGGCAACAAAATGCAAACCACAGGGACCCAGATGTAAAAAAGTTTGAGATTTGGACTAAAATGGCAAAAGTGCCCAAACCACAGGGACCAAAATGGCAGTTTACTCGATTGAAAATGAAAAACAATTATTAAGATTAAGAGCCTAAACATGTTATTATTAAAGTAGAGGAGCTGTATGATAAACTTATTAAAAATTATAGGTACAAATGAAAATTCTATTATAATGGTATTTTGGTAATTAAACCTAAAAGTAGGGACTTTTGTCTACAGTAGCTAATGATGTAATTAATATATAACTAGAATTAGTACCCGTATTAATGTAAGGGTTCTTACAAATCTATCATATTTGATGAAGCGGGGATCGGTTACATATATGTCGTATAGCGTAAGCAAGATGTTTGTTACATAAACCTAATCTATCTAGCTAAGTCTCTTCTTTCAATGGCGGAATTAAACTCATGATCACTCGTTTTTCGGCCTCGGAACTATCATGGTTCCATATGTGTCTGGTAAAGAATTCCTGAAATCATATAAAGATTAAAACATTAGCAAAATTAACATAAACCCAATTTGAATTTGGTTTTAAAAATGCAAACAATATCATAAAGGAACTTAGACATGTGTAGTGGAGAGGATGAATAATGCCCCCACCATGGGCATTGTGTGATACGTGTCATCCTCGTCAGCAAAAGGGCATTATGGGGCGTTTTTCAAAAATGGGCGTAGTGAGAATAATGCCCAATAGTGCCCCATCAATGATTAAGCAATTATTATTATTTTTAGAGTAAATTGCCATTTTAGTCCCTGGGTTTTGTCCAAATTTGCCAGTTTAGTCCAAATAGATTTTTTTTTGCATCTGGGTCCCTGACTTTTACATTTTGTTGCCATTTTGATCACAATGCCTAACTCCATCCAAAAACCCAGTTTGTAACAGGGGTATTTTGGGGATTTCCTTAAAAAATGGTTTCAGTTGCCAATTTGATCCAATTCCAAAAAAACAAAAAAATTCCAAAAAATCAAAAAAATTCCAAAAAAATCTAGAAATCAAAAAAATTCTAAAAAATCATAAAAATTCTAAAAAAACCAAAAAAATCTAAAAATAAAAAAAATTCTAAAAAATCATAAAAATTCTAAAAAATCAAAAAAATTCTAAAAAATCAAAAAATCATTAAATGTTTCGGCACGAACCGTTTCGACCCGTACCGTTTCGACCCGTACCGTTTCGAGCCGAACCGTTTCGACACGAAACGTTTCGACCCGTACCGTTTCGAACCCGAACCGTTTCGAACCGTACCGTTTCGACACGAACCGTTTCGACCCGTACCGTTTCGACGCGAACCGTTTCGACCCGTACCGTTTCGACCCGTACGGTATCGAACCCGAACCGTTTCGACGTGAACCGTTTCGAACCGAACCGTTTCGACCCGAACCGTTTCGACCGTACCGTTTCGACCGTACGGTATCGAACCCGAAACGGTTCGCGTCGAAATGGTACGGGTCGAAACGCTTCGCGTCGAAACGGTATACGGGTCGAAACGGTTCGGGTTCGAAACGGTACGGGTCGAAATGCTTCGCGTCGAAACGGTACGGGTCGAAACGGTTCGGGTTCGAAACGGTACGGGTCGAAACGGTTCGGGTTCGAAACGGTACGGGTCGAACCGTTTCGGGTCGAAACGGTTCGGCTCGAAACGGTTCGGGTTCGAAACGGTACGGGTCGAAACGGTACGGGTCGAAACGCTTCGCGTCGAAACGGTTCGGCTCGAAACGGTTCGGGTTCGAAACGGTACGGGTCGAAACGGTACGGTTCGATACGGTACGGGTTCGAAACGGTTCGCGTCGAAACGGTTCGGTTCGATACGGTACGGGTCGAAACGGTTCGTGCCGAAACATTTAATGATTTTTGGATTTTTTAGAATTTTTTTGATTTTTAGATTTTTTTGAATTTTTTGGAATTTTTTTGATTTTTTTGGAATTGGATCAAAATGTCAACTGAAAAACATTAGTGATTAAGTACAAACTATTACAAACTGGGTTTTTGGATGGAGTTAGACAAAATGATCAAAATGGCAACAAAATGTAAAAGTCAGGGACCGAGATGCACAAAAAAAACTATTCGGACTAAACTGGCAAATTTGGACAAAACTCAGAGACTAAAATGGCAATTTACTCTTTTTTTTAATTAAAACTAATAAAAATTCATGAAATAAAAAAATTACATTGCTAAAATAAATAAAAACCGAAATAAGAAATAAAAAATTACAATGCTAAAATATAATAAAAAACCGAAAAAAAACTAATAATCTAGAGTCCGTATTTTTTACGGATTTGTTGTCGACGCATTTGCGCTAGGATCAACGCGTCGACGGTGAGATGGTCGATGGGTTTAGACAAAAGTCGATATCTTTCTCCATTTGCCTCGATTCTTGTATCGTGATAAACTTGTTGTTTTCGGTGTTTCTTTCTTCCATAGTTTGTAAAACGCGTATGACCGAGATCTCCAATGTCTTGAAGGCGTCAGTTCATCTCTTCGAAATCTTGCTTCATTATGTCAGGATTAGATGAAGAGGACTCCGCCTTATTTCCCTTATTTTTTTTCACTTCTTCTACCGGGCGGTCGTTCCAACTCCAAATCATCGTCGTCGTCTAGATTAATATTTAAATCGACGTTACGAGCATCTGAGGTGGGTGTGTCCTGGTCAACCGACGATGATGTTTTGGATCGCTTTGATTTACGTCTACCGCTAGACGTCATCGTCGGTACATTTGACAATTTGGGACTTCCTTGTAAAAGCTCCCAACATCTTAAATATGTGAAACTGCCTTTCGTAGCATTGTATTATTCCAACGCTCTTGTTAAAATATTCAAATCGTTTTGGCCACTTCCCTAGTTGTCCCGAGTGCGTTGGAAGACCTCTTGAAACTGATGACACTTAAAGTTAATATCGGTCCATTTGCTCGAAATAGAATCTTTATCCCGATATTCATCTTTCCAAATCGCTTTAAAGAACGTTGCATGAATTTTTTGCCAAAACCCGGTGATGGTTGATAATTTGCTACGAAAAATACAAAAGTTATAATGCTATATTTTTTAAAAATACAAAAAAAAAAAAACAACATGGCCTGAAATATGTAAAAAAGTAAACTAATATACTTTTTAAAATGCTTACCAACATCGGGGGCCTCCGATATATCTAGCCACGCCCGTGCCAACGCCTATTCCTCGTCTTTCGTCCATGCTAGGTAGGTTACTTTTCGACGAGGAGCGGTTGGATCTTTCTTTTTGTGAGACCTTTTCCCACGTTTAGATCCCTCGACAACGGGCTCGGGTTGTGTCTCCGATACCGTTTCTCTCTCTGGATCAGTTTCTTGGGTAGACGGTTGCGAGCTGCCCATGGTTGGAAATGTTTGCGGAACTTGAAAGAATGGTTGCGAATCGCCCATGCCTAGTATTTGCGCGTACGCAAATACATTCAGATCCATGTCTTGAAGGTTGAAGTTCGGTTGCGGTTGCATGGTGTTCGACCGATATGTATTGAGGTTATCGGGTCTCGACGACACACAGAATGGGGGTCAGAAGAGATTCATGATTTAATAAATAAAAGAAAGAGTAGATAAAGTTTATAAAAAAAGGTGAAAAGTAGAGACTCTGGGTGAAAAGTGGAGAAAGTTTATAAAAAAAGGTGGTGAAAAAGTGGATATTTATAGGTTAAAAGTTGAATTAAAAAAACAAATATTAATTGTTTTCATATTTTGAAAAGGGTGCCAGCGATAGCGTTTTTTAAACAACGCTTTGGAGTTTTTTTTTATCAACAACGACCCGGGGGGCGGTTACATGGGCGTGTAGGGGCGTTTTTCGGGGAGAAAACGCTCAAAACCCCCCACTACGGGTGTTCTTGTTTATATAATCTTTCATATTACGGATTTAATCCCTAAATTTTATTTACTACTAGGGGTGCAAACGAGCCGAGCCTAGCCGGAGCTCGACCAGGCTCGAGCTCGAGCTCGGTTAACTTATAAGAGCTCGGGCTCGAGCTCGGCTCGATTCGAGCTTTGTTTTCAAAGCTCGAGCTTGGCTCGTTGGTATTGTCTCGAGCTCGGCTCAGGCTCGGCTCGTTTATTATCTATTAATTAATATATTAAATAAAAATAATGTAAATAATAGACTTTTTTGGCTCGCGAGCTCGATAAGTGAATCTCGGGTTCGGTCTCGTTTACTCAATAAGCTTATTTTTAGGTTCGAGGTCGGCTTGTAAACAAGTTAAAATAAGCTCGGCTCGTTTACACTAAGGCTCGATAAGGCTCGACAAGCCTAACGAGCTTCACATGTAAGGCTCGAGCTCGGGCTCGATAAACAAACGAGCTTTATTTTAAGCTCAAATTCAGCTGGGGCTCGATAAGGCTCGGCTCATTTTGAGTTTTTCTCGAGCCGATCTCGAGTACCTAGCGAGCCGCTTAGCTCATTTGCACTCCTATTTACTACACTACAGTCCTCACGGATTTAATCTCTAAATTTTATTTTTCAGTCCTCATTTTATTCACTTGAGATATGAGTTAGTAAATTGAGACTTAAACGAATATAAATGCACCCATGCCACTTGGACCATTCATGTAATTATTTCAAATTTTCTATTTTTAATGGTAAAACTAAAAGGTCATCTTTTTAATCATTGTCCTTTTCATCATTCCCCAGGCAAAATCATAACTTAAATTTGAAGTTGAAATTTTTTTTGATCAAGTTCATCCTACATCCAAAGACTCAAATCCCTAGCTTTCCACTTCTCTTGTGTAAGTTTCTTGTTCTAAACCCATTTCCTTTCTTGGACTAACACTAAGATAAATTTCATAATATTTTTCATGATCGAATTTCACTCTTAAAAACCCTTAAAATACAGCGACGATTTGACCTTCAAGCTGCCACATTTATGAAATATTTCTTTTGTTTTCCACTAATATCTGGTTGCTGGATCGTTGATGATCATTGATCATTGCATTACTTGTGTTTGTTTTATGGATTACACGCTAACATGTAGTAGGATTGTATATTTGTACTACTCATGTATCTTCATAAAACTACTGTTTATGTTTTATAATTATCATTTTTCTTTCTTCTTTGGCGACAAAATGTTGGTTTTTATTACAACGGCTAACTTAGTCTAGGGGTGCACACGAGCTGAGCTACTCGAACTCAGCTTGAAAAAATGTTTGAACGAGGCGAGCTTAAATGAGCCCAGGCCCGAGTTTAACGTATCGGCTCTCAAGAGCCGCCCGTGAGCCTAAACGAGCCCGCTAGTTATATAATTTTTAAATAATAATAATAATTACTTTATATAAAAATATGAGAAAAGTTACTAAATTATATAAAAAATAATAATTTATAATTAATATAAATAAATAAATGATAAAAAGTAAATGAGCCGAGCTCAAGCCTGAAAAGCTACCTGCGAGCCGAGCTTGAGCTTTAGGAACAATGCTCAAGTCGAGCTCGAGCCTAGTGATAGTTGAGCTTGGGCTCGGCTCGGCTCTTTTCCTGCTTTTAAATGGACACCTTTGTCAAGGAACATTATTTTGTACACACGAACACGCCTTGGTACCGCTAGTTTACAAGCGGTTTGATACTAATGTTAGTTAATGTTTGAGATGCTAATGTATATTTTGTTTTATCAAGTGTTAAGGGTGGATTTTGTTTACTGATGGGACCTTCAAAACAATATCTGGAGAATTTTAGACGAGCATGCAACGCGATGAACCGTTATGGCATATCTCGAGCAACAGTAAGATCTACATTGAAACACCTGTTGAAGGTATATGATAAGAACTGGAAGTATATAGAAGAAGACAGCTATAGGGTGCTTCTAGATGCTATTGTTGAACCCGAAGGTCCTAAGGTACTTGATCGATTTGGTAAATGTTGATCTTTTTACGGCAGGTTTATATTTTGTAACGAAATGGTTATGAATTTATGATATGCAGAAAATGGAAATTGTGACACATGGCTTCGAGTTTATTGATGAACCTGAAGATGAAGAAGAAGACGATGATGAAGAAGAAGAAGAACCACTAATAAGAAGGCCTCGATTGAGAAGCGAACCCACATCTTCAAGTATGTTTATGTAACTATGCATCTGAAATGCAACTAATCTTGGATATCTATTTTGTTTTTGTTAGTGTAAAATGCCATTTTCGTCTATGAGGTTTGACCACTTTTGTGACTTTCGTCCCTGAGGTGCCATTTTCATTCAAAAAGTTTGAAATCTTGCCGTTTTCGTCCTTGAGGGCCAAATATCGAGGGACGAAAGTCGCAATAAGTTGTCAAACTCAAGGATGAAAATGGCAATGACTAAACAAGCGACTAAAATGTGGGGTTTTCAATGGCTAGGTCAGGTTTATTTGCTAAAATGTGGGGTTTTCAATGGCTAGGTCAGGTTTATCTGTAAAATTTAAAAGGTTTTCTTGTAGCTGTTAGGATATGAACATAACATCTTTTATTTTAAGATAGTATTTAGGTTTTATATGATAACATTTGATGTTGTACAATTCTCAAGTCTAGCCTGACCAGTGAACTAGCCGGTTAACAGTTTGGTGTCGTAGATTATTCTGGATCATAAATGATATAGTTAATTTAAGTAACTCGTATGGGTAAACTGTAAGGTTTATCATCTAAAAGAAAGCTGTAAGCATTAAGGTTTATCGTCAAATGCAACACATTTTGTATATATTATGTATCAAAATCATTGTAACCAGAAGCTATAAAACATGACTAAACATGACTAAAATGCACAAAAAAGTCATTTTGGATGGAACAAGCGAAAATGACTAAACCTCAAGGACGATTTTGGCATTTTACTAATTTTGTTAAAGTGATTGATTATTCGTTTAAAATATACACAGATCCTGCATATTCATGTGAAAATGGTGGAAAATTGAGTTTAGAATATAACAAAACGGACAGCGAGGCGAATAAGAAAGCAAATGAGTATGTGGATGGGGATCTACCGCGATCGCCATGTTCCTCTGCGGTTGATATAGCTTCTTCTTCCAATGGTGAAGTCAAGTTCACCTTTTCCATATGTAAACCTCCTCCTGGATTCTGTATTCCAAGTCCCGATGTTGTTACGAAGCGCGTTGAGGATATATATCGAGAAAAATTCCAAAGTCTTGGAACGGGATCTTCTCTCGCTCAAGTCTTAAAACACATATGCAAATGTTTCATGGAACACCGGGATGCATTAGATCGTGCTGGTAACAAGCTCCCGTCTTTTGGGAACTTTAAGGAAGCTGAGAAACAAGGTGGTGGTCCCGTTAATGATCCAATCCAGATCCCACGTTTTGGTGTTTCAAGTGAATCTGATCGCTGTTTAAGTGGAAAGTTAAGGAAGCAACAAATGGTTGGACTTGATGAGCTATCCGGTTCTAGTAGTTTAACTAAATTTTCAAAGGAGCAACCAACGGTTGACCTCTGTGGCAAGCACTACTGGGTGGCTGATATAACCCGCGGTTTGGAAACACACGAAATATCATTAGTTAATGAAGTTGACGATGAGAAACTACCTACGTTTACCTACATTCCGATGAATGTTAACTATAAGACTGCAAATGTGAAGTTCATGCTTGCGCGTATATCCGATGAAAACAGCTGCCCGAATTGCTTTGGTGATTGTTTATCCGGTGATGTACCGTGCGCTTGTGCTGTGGAAACCGGTGGTGAGTTTGCGTACACAACTAAAGGTTTAGTGCATGAAAAGTTTCTTACGAAATGCATTAATATTACATTAAAACCCACAAAAAAGGACTACTTTTATTGTGACGATTGTCCACTTGAGAGGATGAAGAAGAAAAAGACAAACCGATCACAATCTGATTCGTGTAAAGGCCATTTGGTGAGGAGATTTATAAAGGAATGCTGGCATAAGTGCGGTTGTGGTTTTAACTGTGGAAATCGCGTTGTTCAGAGAGGCATTCAAGCAAAATTGCAGGTTAGTTGTGAACTTGAGTAAAATGTGATTTTCGTCCCTGAGGTTTGGCTAGTTTCGTCAAAAGGTTTGTTTTTTCGCATATGGATCCAAAAGGTTTGAAATCTTGCCATTTTCATCCGGCTCGTTAACTCCATTCATTTTTCTCTGTTAAGTCAGGGGCATTTTCGTTTTTTTTTTTGTTAACTTAAAGGGCAATTCAGTCTTTTTCACATTATGTACAAGCATTTAGCATAATGTACAAGTATTCAAAAAACCGGATTGCCCTTAAGTTAACGTAAAAGACGAAAATACCCATGACTTAACGGTGAAAAATGGATGGAGTAACGAGCCGGATGAAAATGGCAAAATTTCAAACCTTTTGGATCCAGATGCGAAAAAACAAATCTTTGGATAAAAGTCACAAAATTGGCCAAACCTCGGGGACGAAAATGGCATTTTACTCTGTGAACTTTCACGAAATTTTTCGTTTACAAAGAGTTGGGGACTTAACGTTACAAGTTTCTTGTATTTGTTCAGGTATTTATGACACCCGAAGGAAAGGGTTGGGGACTTAGGACTCTTGAGGACTTACCTAAGGGGACATTCGTATGCGAATACATTGGAGAAATTGTAACAAATAGTGAGTTATTTGCACGAAATGAAAAGAACAAAAATGAAGTGCATACATACCCTGTGTTATTGGATGCTGATTGGAGTTCAGAAGGTTTTTTAAAGGATGAAGAGGCCCTTTGTTTGGACGCCACATTGTTTGGAAACGTCGCACGCTTCATTAACCATAGGTATTTATATGCACGTTAACTTTCACTGCTTTTTTTTGGTATGCATCGACTGAAATTCATTTGGTTGGTTTGATAGATGTGTGGATGCTAACATGGTTGAGATCCCTGTTGAAGTGGAGTCACCAGATCACCATTATTACCATGTACCATTTTTTAAATATTAGTTATTTATTGTGCGAGTAATTAATTTACTTTGTTATTTGAGTTTGCAGCACGCGTTCTTCACTACTAGGGAGGTAAAAGCTATGGAAGAATTAACTTGGGTAATTAGTCATGGGCTGCTATGAGTTTATGACTTATTTTACAATTTTAGGATGATGTTAAGCATGCGTGTGTTTGAAAAATGGATGCAGGATTACGGTATTGATTTTGATGATGATAGTCACCCAGTGAAGGCATTCCTGTGCAAATGTGGGAGTAAATTGTGTAAGGCAGTCAAACGCAAAAAACGTAAGTCTATTTTCCGCTTGTGTGTATTTGTGAATGTATGAACAATAGTTATATGCCATGTTCAAGTGATTGTTTAACAGGATTTTTTATTTGAAATGGCGCGGCACAGGATACAGGCGGAGCCAGTGACAAACAAGTAACTGCAAGGATGAACTAGTTGTATGTGAAGGATAGTGTGAAGCTTTTGGTAGTGTTAATAGTTCAAAAGTAGCTTGAAAAGGTAGCTAATGCAATTTGCATATTGCTTTTGGTTTTGGTTTGCCACAACAGTATGCTTGTAGGTAAAAAAGTTATATCCTCCAAAACAGTTGTGACCTTTATTGGTCTACAACACAATATAGTATTATGGTTAAATATGGAAACTTAGTTATGATATTGTTTGAAGAAGATAATGAATGATTTAGGGGGCGTTTGGTTCGCCAAATGATTTGGAATTGGAATTGACGAAAATTCTAGGCCTGCCACTAAGGTTTTGGGAAATGACAAACCAAAACGGGTGGGTTGATGGGTTTGAACGATTTTTTGTTTTTTATTTTTCTTTTCAAAATCAATAGTGTCTATTAAAATATCAAAATAATAAAAACTAGTCTTAAGCCCTTAGCATTGCGAAGTGAGTGGCGTCAAACCACGCTAAGTAGCAACAAACACTAAAATCGGAAAACTGGTATATTTTTAACATCAATTGACTCATGTGACATAAAACGTAGACGAAGTCGAATTTATACCGACACGTATTAGAAAGTTGAGGGGGTCAAAGTGATATTGTATATAGTTTTTAGAAAGGCGGCGACATTACGGAAATTCGGTTTGTACCGGTTAAGTTCGTTATTGTGGCGATGCATGCTATAGTAACCAAAAAAGAAAAGTCAAAAAATAAAGTCGTTATATGACCAAAACGATGTGTACATGTTTTCGGTTCATTGCTGACACTCGATTATGCACAATGAAAACGTGTTATATTTGACCCGACTTATTTCCGAAATAAGTTTACGTCGAAACGTAAATCAACTTGAATTTATGCCGACATGTATATTATAATAAACAACATAAAAGGCGAGGGATTAAAATGTTAGAGTTAAATGCCATTTTAGTCCCTATGGTTTGGTTCATTTTGGCGGTTTTGTCCAAATGTTTCATTTTTCGCCTGTGGGTTCAAAAAGGTTTCAACGTTGTCATTTTGGTCAACTGGGTTAACTTCATCAATTATTTCTATTAACGAGAAGAGCAATTCGGTCATTTTCATAAAGTTACTGATGCTTTGAATGCCACAAAGGCTGCAGTTGAGGAAGGACATCGATTTAACTAGAGAAGATTGGTGTGGAAGATTGGGGGATTGAATGGTGTGATGTGGGCTTTAAGGGGGATGAAAATTGTTACATTTTGAAATACAAAATGACGATCATGCCATTCCTTTTATAAGTAAAAAGACCATCATACCCTAGTCAACTAACAGTTGACTAACAGAATTAGAGGGAGAGACCTGATTGCGAGCAATCAACAACCTCAGGGACGGGAGTGTTGAATTTTTTAAATTGAGGACTGAACGTGTAAGTGGGTGTAAACCTCAGGAACGTAAATTGTACTTTACTCTAAATGTTTACTTTGTTATTTTATGCTTGCATCTTTCGAGCCATGTTGTGTGATGCCAAAGTCTTTGTTTTATTAAAACTAATAATTAAATTAATAAGATAAAACAAATTGTGAACACTCTCAACTTAACATAGCGAGAATGTTTGGTCGTTAACAGCGTGTTTAATATAAATTGTTTTTTTTAACTTACATATGTAGTTAAATATAGAGTTGTATATATGTTCAACAAAAAAGGAAAAAAAGCGATGAGATATGTTATCTTCATTTAACTTACATTGTTGTGGTTATTTAGTTGAATTGATATATTATGTCTAACCTATTTATCTTCGTACTAACAACGAAAATTTACATTACGCAATAAAAAATTTATACGAAAAACCTGATTTTCCGTATAATATATAGAATATACTTCAGACGTTTACATAATGAGATTAAAGTTGGATAAACGATCAAAGTAGATACGCGACCATAGCTTCAAGCAGGGGCAGACCCACATAGAGTAGGTCGGGGTCCCTGGACCACAATCTTTTTAAAAAGATCAATAGATCCGATATGTTAAATATTTCAACGACTTCATAATAATAATTAGTGGATTCATGTATATATATAAAAACAAATACAAGTAAACAACTATTATACGCAAAACTAATCAATAATACAAACTTTTTGATTTTCTCATATTTAAATATTTAAATACAATGATTATCAAAATATATATGGAGCCATTTCGAAGGATAAAAGTGAAGTAGTATATTCTTCACTAAAACATACATGGTTGGTCAGGTGTTTGTCGAAATGATCACATAGCCAATAAGATCATAACACATGGACAAAGAAGATTTGAAATTGTCCCTGAGTTACCATGAAAATATCCAAATTGATTCGGGATTCTAATTGTTTGTCTTTTAGACTTTTATTTGAGGGTAGCACACCCGAATTCTTAAATCGACACCTTTAATACGGGTCGTATAGGTCTATATCTGTCGTATTGCTTTTTTAATTTCTAATAAAGACTGAAGTGTCAGATTTTGTCTATTTGACTGGACCTATATGTGTCGTACAGGTCTATACGGGTCGTATTGGTTGAGTTTACGCATCGAAAAAGCAAAACCTAAAATTATGAAATTTTGATTTTACCCCTATATGCATCGTATATGTCAAAACTAGGTCGTATAGTAGGCTAACACGAATCGTATAGACCTGTACGATCCGTATAGAGTATAGACCCCCTGAATTCTAAAAAAAACCAAAGCAATACGAACCGTATAGGTCCAGTCAGCCGCCAGACAAGAACTGTCACATGCAGATTTGACTTTTGACTTTTGAACTTATACGACCCGTATTGAAAAAGCAAAGTGTGCGGATAGATTGGCTGGTGTGCCAATAGAATCCCCCTTATCTGAACCGGATAAAAATAGTACAAATTGCGTCGGAACTATACAATTACTTTCATATACAACCCGCTAGTTAAAAAGTAACTTACAAGTTAAAGTTTTAAGTTTGATTTTGATCTAAACCACTAAACTTTTTTATATAAGTTTTGTAACTAAATAATATTCATGGAAAATGTATCAAAATCTTGTTTAGTTAAACAATTATTAATTTATGAATAAAGCACATTGAGTAGAAATAGCTTACGAAATTATTGATATAACAATTTACAAAACACATGTAGTTGTAGCAAACATCATTTTTTGGTTTTTTCTTTTCTTTTATGTTTTATGTTTTGGGTTTTTTCTTTTTCCTACCCATAACTTTCAGTGTATTATTATTTACATCTCTTAGCTTTATAAGAACTTTGTGAAGTGTCATTTTAACCCTCTCAAGTTTTGTGTGTTTAGTTTTATGTACGTGAGTCACATATAAAGTGTTTCCGTGCTTATTTTTATGTATGGTTTCGGTTGGTGAACGTTTTGGCAATAGATTTCATGCTTATTTTTATGCATGTTTTCAATTGGTCTACATTTTGTCATAAATAATATGTTTTCTCTAGACGATATAAATTCGAATTACTTTACGTTTCAACCCTGCCGCAACGCGCGATACCATTTTTAACTTATATAATATTATTTTCTTACGTGCTTTATTTAAGTACGTTTCCCATTTGTTTTTTATGTAAATTTTTCTCGGTAATAAGTGGTGAATTATAAAATGTTTCGTGCTTATTTTGTGTATGTTTGCAGTTGGTATATGTTTTGACGTAAGTTTTGCTCGGAAATGAGTCGGTCTAACATTTGACGGTACAAATTCGAGTTACTTTAGGTTTTGAAGCCGCCATAACGCGCGGTAGGTCAAAATTCTAGTGATATATATTTTTGAGATAGTATCTATATAAGTTTATATTGTCTAAAAATTATCAAGTCAACTTATTAATATTAGTAATCCAAGCCTGATTTTTTATGATATTAAGCATCTACGAAGAATGTGCGGATTGATAGATCCACGTAAGTGCTGTTCGAATGGACCGCAAAGCGTGCCTTCGAGCGCCCCCTTTCTCTGTCACATAATTTTCTAAAGACGCTCATATCCACAAATCCCATTTATCATCCACATTGATTGCCATCATCATTATTTGCAAGGATTTGCCTTTACGATGGCTCATGGTGCTATAAACTGAACGAGTTTGACCACCATTTGCCATTTATTTCATGGGGGCTCACTCGTAGAGTTGAACACCAATGAGATTGGACATTATTCACTCATTGGTCCACCTAAACTGCAAATGAGGTTCACTATTCACTTGCCTTTCACGCACGCCATTCCATTCACAATACCTTATTTGGCGCCCCTTGGGGGGGGGGGGGGGTTGCATGTTGGCGGCTTAGGCTCCTTCCGATTAAATTGTGAGAACTAGGGCTGCAAACGAACCAAACAAACACGAACAAGATCTTGTTCGTGTTCGTTTGTTAAGAAATATATTTGTTCGTGAACTGTTCACGAACACTTATCGAACGAGATTTTATGTTCCTGTTCGTTTGTTAAGTAAATGAACTTGTTCGTGTTCGTGTTCGTTTGTGTTTGTTTGTTAATTTTAGACAACAGACAAAAACGAACGTTGACGAACACAAATGAGCACAAAATAATGTTCATGAACACAAATAGAAACAGACGAACACAAACAATCGTTCATAAACAGAATATATAATACACTGACACTTATTAGATATTTATTTTGTCAAAATTTTGAAGTTTTTAAATAAATAAAAAAATAAAAAACACTAATGAACTATCGAACATAAACGAACACGTTACCGAACGTTCACGAACATAAACGAACGAACACGACCTCTGCTCATGTTTGTTCGTTTAACTAAACGAACGAAATTTCTTGTTCGTGTTCGTTTGTTTAATAAACGAACGAACACAAACAAACTTCCCGCCGAACGGTTCACGAACTGTTCGCCAAACGTTTGGTTCGTTTGCAGCGCTAGTGAGAACTAAGAACCAAAATTGTAGTAATAAATAAAAAAATCTAGGGATCAAAACCGCAATAATAAATATATTATAAGGACCATCTTGTAGTTATTTCTATTTTCAAACATAAATTAAGAGAACATACCTTTCGTTCTCTGTCCCTTTGATTTCCCTGCTGCAATGGTTTTTCACTTTTTCTTCAAAGTTGTGGTCTTGTCCTTCCTCTGATCTTCACCTTTACTTTTGAAGTTCTGTTCTTTCTTGTATCTTCTCCTTGATTGCGACTTCAACCTCTGATCTTTGACCAGGTAACCCTTCAATTTGCATTACTAAATTTCAGCATAATTTTGTTATTTTACAAAATGAAAATTTGGTCATGAATGTTTTTAGGATTATGTATGTGTGTGTTTTTATTTTATTTTTATTTTCAGTTTTTATGGATCTGTAGCTCTAATCAACGTATTTACTGTTAGTATTTATAGGTAAAAGATCCTTAAAGATATGGTGATTTGATGTTTTGAACTGAGAGTATGAAGAACAACAAGAATATATGATTCCATTTAGGGGATTGTTTTTCTAAAGAAAGGGGCATATATTATTTAATGATATGCCTTTCTGAGAATTTACTAAATGGCATTTAACTGATACTACTTAGATTTATTTGATTGAATGGATCCAACCTCATTGACACCAACATCGGTTCGAACAAAACAATGATCTGATTTCGGCCTATTTAGCTAGAAAAAAAATCGGAAATGAGACGATCATATTATTGACCATCTTTAAAATGGGCTGGTTAGACCCATGCCCAATTTTGTCAAAACCTGTTTTGACCTGAACCAAAATAACATTTTTTAAAGCGACCCTTTCTGTGTAGTTAGGCAGGTCAGGTAACGGGTGAAAATGGTTCAGGTTGAATTGGGTCTTTTTTAGAACTTTCAATAACTTGAGCATGAATTATAAACTTCGTTTTAAATAGCACGAGGCACGTCCATGGCTTTATAGCCTAGTGGCATCTTGGAGGTGGAATAAGACTTTGGGACCAATAGGTCCTGGGTTCGATTCCCACAAGGGGGTTTTTCCCATATTTATTGGGTTTCCTCCTGAATTGGTGTATAGGCATTATGCCTAGTGGAGATGGATATGATCGGGTGGTTCTGCTGGTGGCACGATGATACTCCAGTGGTCCGTCAGTGATCCAAATTTGCCGTTCAAAAAAAAAAAAAAGAGCACAAGGCACTCTGAGGCGTTTAGTTCCCGAAAGCCCGCACGAGGTGAGACTTCACGAACGTAAGGTCTTGCTATATGTACATCCTATCAGACATCTTCATCAAGTAGCCCTTAAATGAGCTTTTACTCAATGTTCATTCTTCATTATGCATATTTTATTTTTATTGTATATTGTGGCTGAATGGGTTATATAAAATTATAATTACAAGATTGTACTGTACTCATGTATCTTCATAAAAATGTTTATGTTTCTTCTTCAAACGATTAAGATATGATTGCCATTTTTCTTTCCTTAGCGACATAATGTTGTTAGTTAATGTTTGAGATTCTAATGTATATCTTGTTTTATTAACTGTGTAGGTTGGATTTACTGATGGCACCTTCCAAGCTATATTTGGAAAAAAGTAAACAAGCATGCAACGCAATGAAGCGTTATGACATACCTCCATCAATAGTAAGATCTACGTTGAAACACCTCTTGAAGGCTTATGAAAAGAATTGGAAGTATATCGAGGAAGACGACTATAAGGTGCTTCTAGATGCTATTGTTGAACCTGAGGGCCCTAAGGTACTCGATCAATTTGGTAAATAGTGTTCTTGTTATAGTTGGTTTGTAACTAAACGATTATTCATTAATGATATGACATGCAGGAAATGGAAATTGTGGAACATGGCTTCGTATTTATTGATGAACCGGAAGAAGAAGAAGAAGAAGAAGAAGAAGAAGAAGAAGAGGAGCCACTAAAACGAAGACCTCGATTGAGAAGCGAAACCACATCTTCAAGTATGTTTATGCAATTATGCATAGGGCTGCAAATTAACCGAACGTTCAGCGAACAGTTCGCGAACCGTTTGGCAAGAAGTTCGTTTAATAAATGAACAAACATGAACAAGAAATTTCGTTCGTTTAGTCAAATGAACAAACATGAACAGAGGCCGCGTTCGTTTAATTATCTTCGGGAACGTGTTCATTTATGTTTGTTTGTGTTCGATAGTTCGTTAGTGTTTTTAGTTCATATATTTTATTTTAACACTTCAAATTTCCGACAAATAAAATACTTAATAAGTATTAGTGTATTATATATTCTGTTCATGAATGCTTGTTTGTGTTCGTTTGTTTCAATTTGTGTTCATAACGTTCGTTTGCATCCGTTGCCTAAAATTAACTAACTCACACGAACACATTCATTTCCTTAACGAACAAACACGAACACAAAATCTCATTCGGTAAGTGTTCATGAATAGTTCGTGAACACATATATTTCCTTAACAAACGAACACGAAAAAGTTCTTGTTCGTGTTCGTTCGATTCATTTGCATCCCTATTTATGCATCTGCAATGCAACTAATCTTAGATATTAATCTTGTTAAAATGATTAATAATTTATTTGAAATATGTAAAGATCCTGCAGGATATTTACGTGAGAATCGGGGAAATTTGTGTTTAGAATATAACAATTCGGATACCAAGGCGAATAAGAATGAGAAAGAGGATGTACCGCTATCGCGATGTTCCTCTGAGGTCGATATAGCTTCTTCATCCAATGGTGAAGTCAAGTTCACTTTTTCCATATGTAAACCTCCTCCTGGATTCGGTTTTCCAAGTCCTGATGCGGTTACGAAGCTCGTTGAGGATATATATCAAGAAAAATTCCAAGCTTTTGCAATGGGATTTTCTCTCGCTCAAGTTTTAAAACAAATATGCGAATGTTTTATCGAACAAGGGAATGCATCAGATCATGTCGGTAACACGAACCCATCTTTTAACAACGAACCCGAGAAAGAAGATGCTCCCACTACTGATTTCCCAAGATTTGTGGTAGCAAGTGAATTCGAAGATTGTTTTATCGCAACGTTCAAAAAGCAACAGATGGTTGGTATCGATGAATTGTCGTGTTCAAGTAGCTTGACTACGATTCCAAAGGCGCAAGCAACGGTTGGGCTCTGCAGCAAGTACTACTGGGTGGATGATATAACTCGCGGTTTGGAAAAACACGAAATATCATTAGTTAATGATGTTGATGATGAGAAACCACCTAGCTTCACCTACATTAAGACAAATGTTAACTATGACACTGCAAATGTGAAGCCTATGCTTGCGAGTATATCTGATGAAAATAGCTGCCCGGGTTGCTTTGGTGATTGTTTATTCCGTGAAGTACCGTGTGCTTGTGCTGTAGAAAAAGGAGGTGAGTTTGCATACACAACTGACGGTTTAGTGGATGAAAAGTTTCTTGAAAAGCG